>JAJOZX010000954.1:67500-92500 GCA_023014485.1 Bathynomus jamesi
AAACCGCCTCTATATCTTTAAAGCTAGTGTATATAATTTCGCTACTCTGCATTATCTATCAATATTTACCATACAACTCCAGTCTACCAATAAAGCAAAAAATTTGCTTGTCAATGGCAGTTCTTCGCAATGTAAATATATAAAGGCATAACCATCCCATTTTTCTGAATGTATAATAGGCATATGTGTGTGTGTGTGTGTGTGTGTGTGTGTGCATGGACATATGTACGTCTGTGTGTGTGCATATATATATATATATATATATATATATATATATGCTTCCTGCAGCAACTGATGTGCACATCAACTCGTATAAAAACGATAATAAATTGTAATATTGATATTATTATTGTTGTTGTTGCTGTTAATTTTGTTTTATATTGTCTGTTGTTTTATATTGTTTATACATATGCTGAGGAATGCATTAACTGTCACACTATCATATTTATATATATAGATATAGATGTGTGTTATTATATGTCACACTTTTTCTACGTTTTGTATGTCTGATATACTATATGTAGCAAATAACAATAAAATTATATATATATATATATATATATATATATATATATATATATATATATATATATATATATATATATATATGAAAAAAGCGTTTCCACAAAGATTCAAACCCATCACTTCTTGAATAGAAGGTGTGGGCGCTAGCCACTACACAAGGGTTCCATAAATAGAATATATACACTCGTGTGTGTGTGTGTATATATATATATATATATACACTATGGGTCAAAACTATGAGTCCACTTGATTTTTACTGGATTTCATAGTTACAATGTAGTTAAACCATATTATTCATCACTGTAAAATACATGTATGACTTGGTCTTACACCTTTCTAACTCCTATTTACCACAATATTATGTTATAGTTATATTTTTCATGTAAAATTGAAGAAATCAAAGATGACAGTTTTGACCACATTTCATCACTGCCTGGTTTGGAAACAATATACTTATTACAATGTCGTATAAAGTTTCGAAATACATGAATCGGTGTTGTTGCTGATAGTCTGTTGTATAAATTAATAAGTATCTTTCTATTTTATCATGTAATATTATTATATTATCATTAATAACAATATTAATAATCCAATTCCTTTTGCAGGTTCATACAATTTTTTCTGCCCCAGAAAAACACTTTGAATAATTTTTCAACATGCTAAATGATCTCAGTGAAACAGTAAGGGGCCAAATTGTTGTTCTAAAACATGAAGGAGTATCTCAGCGCCAGATTGCTGCCAAAATAAGAGTTTCGAAAGGTGCAGTTCAGAGAACATCGCAAAGATTTAAAGAGGCTGGGATTTGTTCATCAAGACGAAGGTCAGGTAGACCAAAGACAACGACTCCATTAGAGGATCAGTTCATCAAACTTTCGTCTCTGCGTGATAGAAGAACAACTGCTGCTCAGATTCAGGCAACAATCAAGAAACAACGAGTGAAGCCTGTAAACAAATCTACAGTTAAAAGAAGGCTCGTGGCTGATAGGCTACATGGGAGGGTAGCAGTCTCCAAACCACTTCTAAGGCCTCAGAATATGTCTAAGCGCTTAGCATGGGCGAAAAAATAAAAAAATTTCATTGTTGAAGATTGGAAAAACGTTTTATTTACAGATGAGTCAAAGTTCAAGCTTTTTGGTAATCATCGAAGGTTCCATGTTAGACGTAGAAGTGGTGAGAGATTGCTTAAGCAGTGCATAAAACCTTCAGTTAAGTATGGTGGTGGACATATCCAAGTCTGAGGTTGCTTCAGTTACAATGGAGTTGGTGACCTCCACAGAATAAATTATACCCTCGCCAAAGAGAAATATTACTCCATCATTCAAAGGCATGTCATACCATCTGCTTGAGACTGTGTGGTGAAGGCTTCTTGTTTCAACAAGACAGTGACCGTAAGCACACATCCAAACTTTCTAAGGACTATTTAAAACAAGGAAGACGGTGTCCTGATTATTATGGATTTTCCAGCCCAATCCCCAGATCTCAATCCCATCGAACATTTATGAGAATATTTGAAAAGGAAAAAGCAAAACACGAAATAACAAGCCAGGATATCCTCTGGGATGCCCTTCAGCTTTGTTGGAATAACTTGAAACCTCATACCATCCATAACCTTGTCAAATCAATGCGTGATAGAGCACAAGCAGTTCTCGAGGCAAAAGAATGTCACGCAAAATATTAAAGCATTTTCATTATTTTGAGTGTTCCTGTGCACTTCGATAACATTTATTCATTAATAAAACTTTTTTTGCGCCTATTGGGACCCTATTTTAATGTATTATTTGTAATTCTTTTCGTTTTATAAGCAAAATACATATTTTGTCTTGGTGGACTCATAGTTTTGATCCCTACTGTGTGTATATATATATATATATATATATATATATATATATATATATATATATATATATATACACACACACACACACACACACACACAGTAAAGTTGAAAGCATTTTTGTGTTAATTAAGTAAAAGAAAACCCAAAAGTTCGCCTTGTTTCCAAACCACTTTAGAATTCCTCCTTAAATAGTTTTCCTGCCAAGTGTGACGGTTACACGTGTTTCGTTGGAAAGTCTGAATAAAAGTGATATTACAATAAAAATCCAGCAGTTAATCCTTTTTAAGTAGTGCCAAATTTTGAGTGAATATTCAGTGAACACAGTCGTATGCCTATTTAAGTGGCGAAATAGCGGTGTTTGTTGAAATAAAACAAATAAGATTAAAGCAACTTAATCTATACAGTCTCTTCCGAGTGTTTTCTCTCCGAGGAAATCTAACTGCCCATCGAAAGGCAATATTTCTCAGTTACTCCCCGCGGTACACTCCCGGGCACCAATCAGTGAGAACCTACAGCGTGCCACATCCCTCATCCCCCCACCCCCGGAATAACGGAAAATCTTTCCCTCCCTCATTTCTAAAGCCAAATCAAGTACCTTACTTAATTAATTACCCTTTTGAGTTAATATTTCGTGCACAATCATTTACATACCATTAGAAACATGGCAATGGTAAATCAATTCATACAACCCTGTGGATACTGTAAAAAAGAAACAGATGAATCAAAAACAATTTGCTGTGATCTTTGCCAGAACTTAGTCGAATTTCAATGCCTGAAATGGAGCGACGAAGAAATCTCTTATAACGGGCGCTAAACAAATGAACGGAATCAAGTTCTTCTGCAAAAGCTGCATAATCAAAATAAACTCGTTTACAGTTTTTAAAGCAGAACGAGACTTTGAGGGAAAGGCAAAAGAGGAGCTTATGAATAGTGAACAGAGAAAAAGAAATAGAAGGAACGAAGATAGTCCGAGAGGAAACTGCGAAAAACGAACAGGAAAAGAAAACAGCGAAAGCAGAAATAATAGAAATAAAAGAAGCACCAACAGAGGAAACAGAGGCACAAAACCAAAACCAAAGTTTTCAAACAAAGGGCATTAGCAGCAATAGAAAAAAACAAGTAGACAATAAAGAAACCATACTGAAATTACCAAAAACAAAGGCCCCAAGTAAAAATGGGGAAGAAAATATATGTAAATACTATGTGAAAGGAATATGCAGATATAAGGAAGGACAATGTATTTACGAACACCCTCCTGTGTGCAACTATTTCTACAATAATGTTACTGCAAATTTGGTAGAAAATGCAAATTTTACCATCCGGACATTTGCAAGACCTACGCGACATATGGAACCTGCCAGTACGGGAGAAAATGCTGCTACCATCATCTCCTGACAAGTTCAAAGGACAAAGGACAAGTCTCAAATGACAACAGAAGGAATATGAGAATTTTTTTTTTTACCCAAATAGCAAACAAAACACACATAGCACACAAATCTTTTCAACATCTTGGACACAATACGGCTACTAAGTCTTATACAGCACATGCAGCTGACACAGCTGGGAACCCTCGAGCCGGACCGCTACATGGCAAGAAGCTACCAGAACAGGTAGGCGGGAACGGATCCATCTCGGAGGACCACAAGACTAAAAAACACGCGATATCAAGGGACAACGAATTTAAAATGCATAAGGGGCAATGCAAAACAAAGAACATAAACATTGTCCTGGCAAATATTCAAGGAATAAAACCGAACAATTCACTAAACAAAGTTTCGTACCTGAAAAATGTTATGGACGAAACAAGGGCGGACGTCGCATGCCTCAGAGAAACACATCTTAAAGACTGCCAAGGAAACTGCGATAACTGCGAACACTGTATCGATAAGAAAGAATTGCATATCGATGGATTCAACTTACTAAGAGCGGATAGAACAGCGAGACGTAAAGGTGGTTGTGCTATTTATATACATGAAAGACATATGACAGAGACGGTAATAAGTAAATCCAACAGTTTCGTGGAAACCCTTGCAATGAAAATAGAGAAACAAAATGTGGTACTGAAAGTCATCTATAGACCTCCAAACTCTGCAATGAAAAATTTTCGGATGCCATTGAGGATATCAGAACCCTAATGAAGTCCGTAAACTCTCCATCCCCTAATATAATACTCTGTGGCGATTTTAATTTCCCATTTATAAAATACAAAAAGGTGGGTAGAAATATATTTATACAGCGAGATAAAGGGGGCGCACAAGAGAGGACCAGGAGCAAGCAAAAATGCTGATGGCTCTCACAAACGAGTTTATGCTAATATAGGAGATAACAGAAAATACAAGGAAAAATAACTGCCTAGATCTGGTATTCACAAATAACACGAACTTGATTGCGGATATAAAAGTAACTCCAACTATTATCTCAGATCAAAATATAATCGAGTTAGCAACAAATATGACGATAACTTAACAGACAATACACATACGGAAGGAAGAAGCAAATTTGGGGCTTTTAACTTAAACTCAGAGACCATAAATTGGGAAGAAATCAAATCATACATGGCCCAAATAGAGTGGAGAACAGTTTTCGAGAATAAAACAACTGAGGAAATGCTAACAACCTTGGAAGAAAAGACGGTGAGAATTTTGGAAAAATATGCTCCGAAAGCACAGCCAAAAGGAAAGAGGAACTGACTAGAGAGGCAAAAGAGAAGAATATTCCGCAAAAGAAAGAGCGTAGCGACGAAGTTAGCTAATTGAGGAAACAACAATGCCAGGAAAGAAATACAATAAAAACTGGAGAGAATCGATTGAGAAATACAAACTCTAATAAAGGGCCATACAGAGAGGGAAGAGGAAAAGGCGGTAGAAGCAATAAAGGAAAATCCAAAAAACTTCTACAGCTATGCGAAAAGGAAAACAAAAACGCGCGCTACTATCGGGCCCTTAAGGAAAGGAAATAATGAACTAACGGACGATCGAAAAGAAATATCTGAAATATTGAGAGCCCAGTATGAATCGGTATTCAGTACCCCAAAAAGTGACAAAGCGATACCTGACATAGATGCATTCTTCAAAAAGAAATTGCAAGGAGAATGTATAAAAGACTTTGATTTTACCTCAGAAGATGTAGCGACAGCTATAGGACAAATGAATTCACATTCAGCTGCAAGGCCGGACAAATGGAACACACTATTGATTAAAAACTGTAAAAATGAAATAGCTACACCCTTATACTGGATATGGAGAAGACCCCTAGACACTGGGGAAATACCAAGCATCTTAAAAAGAGCAAACATCGTCCCTATATATAAAGGAGGGGATAGATCTCAAGCAAAGAACTATAGACCAGTGTCCTTGACGTCCCACCTCACCAAAAGTTTTTGAAAGAATAGTCAGAGAGAAAATCTGACTTTTTGGAGACATTGGAAAGATTCAACGAAAATCAACACGGATTCCGATCAGGAAGATCATGCCTGTCACAACTTATAGAGCATTATAACAATATCCTAGATGCACTTGAAGGCAATGAAATCTATGATGTCATACACACGGATTTTGCTAAGGTTTCAACAAATGCGATCATGGTATAATAGCACATAAAATGAAACATATGGGAATAACAGGCAAAGTGGGAAAATGGATTTACAACTTCCTCAGAAATCGACTACAGGTGGTCAAAATTCAAGATGTATCATCATCAGAATCAGAAGTACGCAACTCAGTACAACAAGGTACAGTCCTGGTCCCACTCCTGTTCATTATCACTAACAGATACAGACAGTGGAGTAAACAGCAACAGTATAGTTACATCATTTGCGGACGATACAAAGATCAGCAGAAAAATCAGCGATGCAAACGAAGTAGAGGCCTTGCAGAGAGACACAAACAAAATATACAAATGGTCAGAGGACAACAATATGACATTTAACACCGAGAAATCTCAGCTCTTGAGATATGGTAGAAATGAGGAACTTAAAGAGAATGCATATTATGTTCCAGATAGACAAGAAATTCAGAGAAGCACGAAAGCGGTCGACTTGGGGGTAATAGTGACCGATGATACCAAATTCGAGACACAAAATCGGATAGCAATAAACCAAGCAAAAAGAGTCGCGGGACAGGTACTAAGAACGTTTAAAAGGAGGGACAAGACAGTAATGATTCCCCTGCTGAGAACACTGATCATACCACAACTTGAATACTGCTCAATTTTGACGTCCCCATATAAAAAGGAAGAAATTAGTAAACTAGAAGAAACGCAGAGACATTTCACAGCCAAGATTGATGGCTGCAAAGAACTCAACTACTGGGAAAGACTACGTAAACTAAATCTGTACTCCCTGGAAAGAAGAAGAGAGAGGTATACCATAATCTACATATGGAAAATTATCGAAAAACTGATACCAAACCTCAAACTAAACCCAATTACCATCCAGACAACGTTGGAAAATAGGAAAGGCAGAATGTGTAGTGTTCCCAAATTAAAGGCCCGACAAGGGACCTCCTCAACTCTGAGGGGAAATAGCTTGGTTGTCAGGGCCAAGAATTTTCAACCAGCTTCCAAAGGACCTCAGAAATATTACAGTGGTCAAAGTTGAAGTCTTCAAGAGAAGACTAGATGCCTGGCTGAGGACGGTACCAGATGAACCGGATGTACCTGGCTATGTACGATGGAGAGCGCAAGAGAGCAACTCGCTCCTCCACTAAGCCAGGACTAGAGGCGGGGCCACCAGCTTGACCTTCGTCTGAAGAATGACCGACGCACGGAACCCAAACAAGGTTAACAAGGTTAAATCTTATAATAGCGAAGGTGTTTGTAATGAGTCTTTTGAAGTAAAAGTGAAAGGAATTAATAAAATAACGAAATAAATTAGTAAATCATTTTATTTGGCAACATTTAGCAACTTAGCAACTGAACAGATTCCAAATGAAAGACTGGAATTTTTAACTTCTTTTGTGCAAACGGCCTCAGTAATATGAAATGTTGCTTTGTTTTATATTTTGTATACAAATCTTGCTTCTTAATTAATCTCAAAATTCTTTTTGAAAATGTCTTAGAAAATAACTATTTTTTCCCTTCTATTGAGTTGTGATGTTGATTCAAACGTACTTTCAATGTTTTTGTTTGGTTTCATCAATGCACTGTTTATCACATTCTCCGAAGGGACAGAGTATATACACCTTCAGCTTCCTCATTTATTGGTTTATTTTTTCTTAAAATGTGTGTAATAATGAGGTTGTTTAACCTCTTTCGCAACATCTAAGGTCATACGACGGAGGGGATCTACAGCTTTACGTGGGATTCGAGCCATGGGTCGCTACATAATCTGGACGCAGGGAACGTTCTCCCATCCATCTACTCTCCAAACTCTCCATCCACTCTAGAAAAAATGTTTCGATATTCATAAACAAAATTCATGATTTTACGTAGTTTTAATGGATTATTTTGATTCTTAAATACAGGTGAAAGGGGTAGTATTAATTTTTTTACCTTGAGAGAACTGTGTAGCTAATGTTATCACTTCCATTAAATATTGTTTTTGATAAACTGTAATTATTTTCCATAAAATCTTTGAGATATCTTTACTTTTAAATGTTTCAAACATTAATTTTATTTCATTATACGAGGAGTGATCAAAAAGTATCGATAATTTTATTGCTACGGACAAATGAATGCAAATAAGAAATAACCGTTTACATATGTGAGTCTTCCTGCCCTCTGGCGTCTGCAGTCTGAAGCAAAATCTGCTACCATGAGTCAGTAGTTGGTTGGAGCGCTTAAAAGGAGGGTGCGTTTTTGCAGTACATATAAATCTCTGAAATGGAACAACGCGCGTTCGGAGACGAACGAAATGATTAAAACAGCTTTTGGAAATGATGCTCTCAGTGTAGAACGTTTACAAATGGCACAAAAAGTTTAAAAATGGAGAAACATCGCTTGAAGACAAGGAACGCAGTGGCCGTCCTTCCACTTCTCGTACGGATGAAAATGAACAGATTCGATTTCTAGTACGAGCAAATGTTTCTCCATTTTTAAACTTTTTGTGCCATTTGTAAACGTTAGCTACACTGAGAGCATCATTTCCAAAAGCTGTTTTAATAATTTCGTTCGTCTCCGAACGCGCGTTGTTCCATTTCAGAGATTTATACATACTGCAAAAGCACACCCTCCTTTTAAGCGCTCCAACCAACTACTGACTCATGGTAGCAGATTTTGCTTCAGACTGCAGACGCCAGAGGGTAGGAAGACTCACATATGTAAACGGTTATTTCTTATTTGCATTCATTTGTCCGTAGCAATAAAATTATCGATACTTTTTGATTACTCCTCGTTTGTATAAATCTTGGATTGCAAATTTAAAAGCTCTTGGGAGAAAGGATTTTAACCCTCTAAGCCAGTGGTTCCCAAACCCATGGTCGCGACCCAAGTGAGGGTCGGGAAGGTGTTCCTGAGGGTCGCGGGACGGAAATTCTCAACGACTGATTCAATCAAACTATATGAATATAAACACAACGTATCAAAATGATTGGTCATTAACACTGCATGTACCAGCGTTTAGGTTCGCCAGGCCAGGACAATATTGTATTCAGGGTCGCCACCATAAAAGTTTGGGAACCACTGCAAGTTTAAGCCCTGAATTTTTTGTAGGGTTAAGTTATGAATGCTTGTATTTGAAACGTTAGCAATTTGTACCTTCAGTCCTTAAAGGGTTAAAACTGATATTTTTGACAGGATGCGCATAATTAGAGAAGAAATTTAAAAAATAATTGCTAGTTGTAAACTTTCTGTACGCCAAGAATTCAAGTTTCCTATTCATGTTTTTTTTATCGATTAGAACTTTTCGAAAAAGTAACTGTTCATTATTTTCTCTTTCCACAGTAAATTCAGTAGATGGGGTTAAACCACTTAATTTGTTGGAAAATATATTAATAGTTTCATTAGTAGGCCAAAGCACAAAAATTTCAGCAACTATTTCTATACCATGTATTAAAAGAAAGGTTGGTTAGCAATCTTCTCTGAAAATATTCCATATGTAGGCATGTTGTAATACAGAAGATGAGCTCCCATACTACTAACTCCAAATATTTGTTTTTAGAATTGCTTGTTAAAGAAATATTAGTTATTTGAGACACATAACTTAACCGAAGTGAAAAAATTCGAAAGGGGGAATATGTAAGTGATTTCCATCAAGAGGAATTCTAAGAAATTCAAGGATATCATTTAAACTTCTAAAGGAACTTCAGTTAATAGGTTTTTCCTGTCGGAACTAGCAACTTCTTGATCAGTTTTCATACTTGGTCAATAAAGCGAGTTGTATGAACGTGAGAAGATAATTTTCCTAAGTACTTTGAAGGATATCCAACAAGCTATTTGCTCGTACAAGAGTGCACATTTAGTACTTGAAAAGTCATTACATTTCGTGTATTTTCGGTACGCCATAAAAATAGCTTAAATTTGGAAATTTATCAAGTAAGTGTCAGTTATTATAAGAAACATTTTCAATGACATTCTTTAATGTGTCTGTAAGAAGGTTCGATGTAAATTTGTATAGAAAGCTTAGTTATTTAATATTTAATGAACCTAATTATCCTAATCAGTTTCAATCATTATTACCTTACAAAACATACTCTAGCGCTCTTTTCATGATTATAAGAGAAGTTCTTGAGTACGAATAAATCTGATTCTGATATAAAAATATAAAAATATCAATAGCAAACTTAGGCCAGACTCGCTGAATTGAACTGAACTAGTTTGAACATGTTTCACACCAAAGTGAGTATGTCTGAAACCATAATTCTTTACATTCCCACATTTGGACTCGAAGGAGTTTATGCATGTTTATCAATTCCGATAGACAATAATTTGGTTTAGTGTACCTTTGAACGCAAGTTTAAATTTCTGTTTGCTCGTTTGTTTGAGTTTGAAATTGTGTACCGCAGTATATGTACACACGTTCACTTATTTAAATCGCGTTCAAAAAGAGAGTAAAGCGGGCCGTATAAATACTGTACAATAATATTTTTATTTTGGCTAAACAGGTCGCATCAATTAAATCTTAAAAATAACAAAATAATTATAACCTGAAGCTATTTTTCGCTCTTTTTAATGAATGGCGTGATACAAAATGCTTAACCAAATATCGTGCTTTCTTTACAGTGTAATTTAAACGTCATATGCATTACGAGACTTTTAATTTAAACTTAATAACTTAATGATGAATAATTTTAGACTTTATTTTCAAAACTTTTATATTATATCCGTGCCTGTATGTGTTTATGCGACCAACAAATGAAAACAATAAATTACAGCCAAAACAGGCAGAAATAAATTTTATATATATATATATATGAATTCCTATAATAAATTATTCATTTTCTGATGGAAAGATTTGTGCGTTATGCTCGGCATGCACGCGAGAGAGAGAGAGAGAGAGAGACAGACAGACAGAAATACAGACAGACAGACAGAGAGTATTTTTAACAAGTGTTGTTTGGTCTAACTAGTGTGACTGTATTTTTCAACATTATGCGTTGTATGTAAAAAAGCTCTCGATGTAAATGTCATTACAAAAGTCATTATGATACTTCACGTCTCAATTCACATTTCATTCGTATTAAGACAGTGAGGAGGATATGTCATCTCTTACAGAAAATAAGGCAACTTCATGCATTGACTTAGACGAAGTAGATGCTGGGTTAAAATGGCTGTGAATCGTGTATATTCTGAGCAATAAAGGCAATTTTTGTATTACTCGAGTGAGTGATGATTGATTAAGGCTAATCCCTCAGGCGTGTCAACATCAGGGATATCTTACTAAAGAATTAAAGCTGTATAATGTATAGTGTAACATGACACTATAAGATAGACGTTAAATGAAGGGATGTAGAGAAAATGGACAAGTAAAATATGAAGGTTATAAGAATATGAAATGAAGGTTGAGGCCATCATTCTCAACAAACCTAAAATCTCCATTACTGGAGTATCACGCTTTTTCCCTAACACCATCGCAAAAAGAGGATAAGTCGAAGAACGGGTCGCGCCTAATGTGAACATGAGCTTCGATATGTCATCTGATGACACTCACTCTCGGCGGTGTCGTATTTACAACAGATGTTGCGGGTACCCATTGACCATTACCGCAGTTTGATCCTGAATCGTCATTCGAAACCATCTAAAGTATATATATCAGTGGCGACTCGTGGTATAAATGTATGGGGGTGCGATTTCATAAAATTGTACGACAACACGGACTCACAATAGGCTAGCGCGAATCCAACTGCCGCTCACAAGAGTACTTGTATTAACATATACGGCTATGCCAGACGTACAATTCTAGTTAATTACAAATAAGTAATAATTTCAATAAAATACATATAAATGGCTTATATCATTATTACTGAAGTAACTATTAGTAAAAATAAAGTTGTTATTATAAAAAAAATTCGCGATTGTACTTATATTTTCATTACAACAGTAAAATATAATTTATATTTACTTGAGCGAAAAATCTATCGCTCCATTCGGCTGCAATATTATTTGGTATTCAAACAGCGGTATGCTGTTTAAACGAAGCTATGCTATAAGTTTAGAATATTATGTACTGTATGAAGGCTTACTCAAAATGCCTCATGAATCATGATATGCCACATGAATTTTTAAAATATATTTCAAGAATATTTATTTTAATATCTTAAAATTAATATATTTTTTATCTGTTAAATTAATATTTATCGTTTCAAGCAAGGGGGAGCGACCGCTCCATCGCTCCTATACGCCAGTCGCCACTGATATATATATATATATATATATATATTGTATTGCCAATTTTACACCATAATTAAAGCATTAAAGCGGGGCCACCAGCTTGACCTCCGTGTGAAGAGAGACCAACGCACGAAACAACATAAGGTTCATAATACACCAGTATTTTCTTTAACGATAACGAACAGAAAAAAATCTATATTTAGCTATCTGTCAATATATCTATCTGTTTATCCATCTACACTTCTATCTAGGGAGATTTTGGAAAAAGAATCTAAAATTTCATTTATATGAAAATATGTGAAAGATCAGCACAACTCAACATGTCAAGTTGGAAACATTCAAATCGAAATTGAAATTAGTAAAAAAAAATAAATACTATAATTTTAAACCGTTTTTTTTTTCGATTTTTTCTTTTTGTAAAGTTTATATCAGTGTTCAAGATTTGTCAGCTACCAATCCCCTAAATCTTCAGAGATGATCTCTGATCCTCTTCTACTCTCAATCGAGTTGAACAAGACTTCGTGGACGAACCCTCGAAGGAGTATATCTGCCGACCCAAGAATTTCAAGAATAAAGTTTTGAAAAAGTTTTGTGTTTGGTCCTCAAAGGGCGTTAAAAAAGTTTTTAGGAGTCTTTTAAGACTTAAGAATTATTTTCCAACAAACTTGAGATCGGTATATTGTTATCGACATACAATATTTCTTTCCTTATATAGGCATGACTGCACTTGTCTGTCCGCCTTTGCTTTGTCTGTACATTGTCTGTGTGTTCGTCTGAGTATCTCGTTTTCTGTGGAGATGGAAGCAACATCCAGAATGAATCAGCCTTTTGAAATAGGACAAAAGCTCTCTTATAATGGCTTCAAATATGAAAATTCAGGAAACATTTACTGAGGAAATGTTCATGCGACCTGTAAAGGAGAATGAAAGATAGGACTTTACTGAATTTCAGGAAACCTAAACATTAGCGTTGAAAGATGCCAAAAACCGTTGAAGCATATTCATTCAGATACCTTTACTAGAGAACTTGAATCTGGGCCTCTTTTATGGCCAAAGGACGTACATTATCCCTTAAATGCAATACAGTACATGCTATATCGTGGCACGAAAATTCAACGCGCAAATTCATTCCCAAAACCTCTGCCACGAATATTCATCGCGAGAGTTTTCAGCCTTTAGAAGATGTTACGCCGTGAAATTCATCGCCATCAGTATCTTAAAAAACGGCGAGTACTTCCAAGAGTACTCGTGAATACTCGTGAGCGAGGAGTATTAACATAATATTAGTATAAAACGTATAATTTTATCACTAGAGTCAAAACATCGCTAAATGATGTTTTCCACAAATTGCCATTCTGTAGTTTTTGAGTCAATACTACGTAATAGTTTGCAGTTTCAGATTAACTTTGAACAGTGTAGGTTAGGTTGGGATGGATTAAGTTACGCTAGTTTGGGTTAGGTCAGGTTAGGTTAACTAAGTTAGGTCATGGTCCATTATTTGTTTTAAATAAGTAAATTCTATTCTAAACATACACTATCAATAATATATATATATATATATCAAGGAAAAAGAAAAATGATTCCAAGGCCTTTCGTGTATTCAGAAGTACACCTCGTCAGGGAATCATTCATTCATTTCACGTGTTTGTGAAATTCATCCATATATATATATATATTAGTGATGTAGGTCACATCCGCATCCGCATCCGCATCCGCGGAACATCCGCATATTTTCTCGCATCCGCATCCGCACCCGCATCCGCACTTTGGACTGCGGATGTCGTGCGGATGTGGACCGTTGAGATAAAATGTCATTAATAAGCGGAAATTATCAAATTCTACTATATTAATAGAACTAGTTCATTGTGCGCAAAAGTGATGCAAGCGACAAGACGAGAGGCTGTTCTTGTATGAAGTTACTCTCTTGCAACCTACTTAGATCCACGTTACAAAGCTAAGTTATTTTCACCTAGTACATTAGAACGAGTTAAATCATCACTTGGCAAAGCAGTTGAAGAGTTTCAATCTCTTGAATCTGTCGCTTCGCCACCCACCAAAAGAATAAAAGTTTCAGTGACAGAACCAACACCTTCAACAAGCAAATCTATCACAGAATCTGTCTCTCAGTTTCTTGAGTCAAGCAGGAATGACGAGACCTACGCGATGTCAAAAGATGTAGTAAAAATGATCGAGAGCTATCACCAAGAAAAACGCCTGGCTGCATGTGACAATCCTATTAGTTGGTGTAAAAATACGCAGAATATCTATCCATACTTGAGTAAACTTGCAAGGAAACATTTAGCCTGTCCTCCAACAAACGTACCAAGCGAGAGATTATTTAGCAGTGCTGGATTAATATATGATGAAAAGAGAAACAGACTGGCAGCAGAAAGGCAGAAAAATTAATGTTCCTTAAGCATAACCTTCCTATAATTAAGTTTGAACATTAAACGATGAACATCTTAGTTTACTTTATTTTAATTACTCATTTATAAATATGCCTAATAAAACTTTAAACTTAATATAAATAGTTATCAAGCTAATTAAAGATCTCTTTCTATAAGGGTGGAGGTTGGGGAAAGAGGTCGGTGGGGTGCATTTGAGTTGGGTTCACGTCCCGCATCCTGGTAACACAATTATGGTTTCTAATTGTGGCTGAAACTCAACAAAATATAACGAATTTATTTGCAGACGAATTCACTAGTTGATTTCTATATTAGTTAGATGCTTGATATTATTTTATATTATATGTTCAGAGAAAAGTACAGCAATTATTGTACAATTAATCAATTATACTACATTATAGCTACAGCTCTCTCTATATAATAACTTATTATATACGTTAAACACAACAAATCTCGAATATATCCTAAAAAATAACGAAAATGTAGACATCCGCATCCGCATCCGCATCCGCGGATGTTGAAATCAAACATCCTCATACGCATCCGCATCCGCGGATGTCAAAAAAATGACATCCGCTACATCACTAATATATATATATATATATATATATATATATATATAACATTCTTTTATTAGGTCTAAACTAAATCAACAAAATCATAAATGAATTTTGGCACTTATTTGTAAAGACGAGAGGTTATATTTAAATTGAAAAATTAACTTTTATAACAAAGTCTTAGCAACTTCTTGAAATGGCTTTCGGATACTTAATTCTCTCAATAAACCGTTCACGCACAACTCCTCGGACCTATTAAAAACTTTTAAATAGAAGTGTGGTTAATGTTCCAAGTTATAAAGTATGAAAAACTTAATTTGAAGTTATAGGTCACCTTCAGGAGCAAATAAAAGGTTTTCCAAATTTACGTCTGGATTTAATTGGAAAACTATCGTGACACAACTTTGGCTTTTCTTTACATTCTTTTAATTTTATTACATTCACACACACACACACACACACACACACACACATATATATATATATATATATTGTTCTAGCTTTTCAATTAAACTTTTATTATTTTTATATTGGAAAATCTTCAGTGTGTATATATATAACTTATATACTGTATATGTTACAGTAAGATTGTGAAACTAGTGATTTCTTGAAATCCTTGAAATTTTCAGTAATTTCCCATAATTAGCCTACTGTTTCACTCAGGGACTTCAGGAAGTTACTGAAATACTTAGGAATTTCAAGAAATTTAGGTTAGGTTGCGATAGGTTAGATTAGGTAAAACCTAACCTAACTAGTAACTTCCTGAAGTCCCTGAGTGAAACAGTAATTACGCGAAATTACTGAAAATATCAAGGATTTCATGAAATCACTAGTTTTACAATCTTACTGTAATATATATATATATATATATATATATATATATATATATATATATATATATATATATATGAAATGCTTAAAGAAAAACTAAATTAATCGTAATAACTTTGATAATGAAAAATATTAAAAAGTGACTACAACTTATCCTCCATCTTACTTGGCCAATATAACATTCGACCTTATTTTGCAAAGGATTGAAGCACATTTTCGAGTGTTTTTTTGTGTAATTTGGAAGATTTCGAATCATGCCTCTATTTCTACCAAATGTTCAGGGTTTAGGGCGTAAAAGATGCTCTTCACATGACCCTCCCAACCCTGAGGCTAAAGGAGTTAAGTCGGCTGAGCGTTATGACCATGGAAGTTTTTCTCCTCTTTCCACCCATTTTCCTGAGCTGCCGCCAATATATTTCGTGTTAGTGTTTCTTGTTTATCCTCTTAATAATATCTGCTGTAATACAAAATTTATATATATATATATATATATATATATATATATATATATACATTTCAACTGCAAAGAACACGCAGTATAAATAACGTAAAGAACGACGCTTGTATAGAACATTCCGCGCAAGATGAGAAGAGAGAACGAACAAATTTGTTCGTTCTCTCTTCTCATCTTGCGCGGAATGTTCTCCTATACAAGCGTCGTTCTTTACGATATATATATATATATATATATATATATATATATATATATATATATCTATATATATATATATATATATATATATATGGGATTAATTTCACACTTAAACACGTGGAATGAATGAATGAATGAATGATGTACACTCACAAGGAAAAAGAAAAATGATTCCAAGACCTTTCGTGTATTCAGCAGTACACCTCGTCAAGTACACCCCTGACAAGGTGTACTTCTGAATATACGAAAGCCCTTGGAATCATTTTTCTTTTTCCTTGTGGATTTACATCATATAATATATACACAGTGTTGTGACAGTTACTGCCTCAAATAAGGAATTAGTTACAGTTACTAGTTACTGTCTCAAGAAGTTGTAGTAATGTCTAATTAAAAATTAAATGTTTGTTTATAAGAATTTAATAATGTTCAATTAAGTTTTATTAAATAAGAAATTAAAAATGGTTTGTGAAATTAAAAATATAAAAATACAAGTTGGCAACACTAAGAATCGGCTCAAACGAGGGGCTGGGTAGAAATGCCCTTCAGTTATCGGACGGCCGTTGGGCTAATAAGGTGTTTTTTGGTATTAAGATGTGTTTGTAAATTTAGAATATTTTTTTGTGTTTTTCTCCGACTAAAATGCTAACGTTAATTCCCCCCTCGCATTACCCCGTTTATCTAAAAGTGTTTCGGAGTAAATAAAAGTCAGTAAAGTGTAATTAAGTGTATAATTAATTTTCCGTCTCCCTCGCCTGGTTCAAATTATAATGGCGCCCACCGGCTCAACCGTCAGCCGAGTCCATAGAAAAAACGCAGAGAAAACAAGTGATAAATAGAAAGGAAAAAAATAATGAATTATAAAAGAGAAGGAATGGGAATCACTACAAAGTAACTAGTTTCTAGTTACTAGTTCCTGTTTGAAAAATAGTTACGAGTTACTTTAGAATTTAATTTCGACACTTTTTGGAGGTTTTAGCGAGCATCTGATCCTGATAAAAGTATTTTCCCTGACAAGTGATACTTACCAAGATTATTCATTTGTTTTTAAATTGATTTGAAATTGATAAGCAACAAAATTTTTCTCATATTAACAGTAGACATATGTTGTCAGTAAACTTGGACTGTGCACAATATGTACATCGAATAAGAATTGTGGGAAAAATGTAGCTACTGACATTTTGTCCTTGAAGAAAAAAGTAATCGGTACAAGTTGCAAATAGCCATGATTTTTTTTAACTAGTTACCGTTGCAGTTAGCCAAAAAGTGACGATTACCGACTAACTAATTAAGTACCAGCATTATATATATATATATATATATATATATATTATATATAATATAATATATATATATATATATATATATATATATATAAGGTAAAGACCACGTATAAAAAGGACGTTTGATTTTACATATTGCTCAGTTTCGATTCCCAGAAAGAATCCTCATCAGGATAAAAAGTAAAGTGAAATAAGAGAAAATCGAGGTTAAAATTTTGAGCGATCTTAAGAGTACTGAGCATCACGCCATCATAAGGTGCGGCTTTATATACATATTTACTCATTGATGTATTCACAGTTTAAGTGGAAGTATGAAGAGTTAAACATCTTTTTTACATTGAGCATTATTCCACCAATAGGACCATTTCAGGGTACGAGAAGCTCGCAGCAGTATTGCCAAGCAAATAGGGGTCAAAGTACTGACGAGTCTTTCGTACGTGGTTCATTACCACTGAAAGCAACAAATCTCTGTGTTAGTCTAGTGACTCTTGTCCATGGAACATCCCTATCCATATTCAGTTGATTGTAACGTTATTAGTTTGTATTTCAAACACCCCGTTATTATCTGTCCTATTGTATGATTCGTCAGGAGTAAGATGCACTGCAAGTTTGTATTTTCTCCGCAAGGTATCAATCACAGTCACACTCATATATATATATATATATATATATATATATATATATATATATATATATATATATATATATATATATATATACTCGTATAATTCTGGCACAAATATCCAGTGATTAATGACAATTAAATTGTATAATATAAGTAGTAGATTATTATTATTATAATTATTATTATTATTATTATTATTAGTAGTAGTAGTAGTAGTAGCAGTAGTAGTAGTAGTAGTAGTAGTATCATGAAAATAAAAAAATATTAAAAGTTTTATCAAAATGGCGTTTTCCCACACACTCAAAATAGATTACGTACGTCTTAAAATTCTTTGAAATAAAATTCGATGCTCCCTGTTTCGTAATTGAGCAAAGGGATTATTTTTTATTCCGGGTTTCGAAGGGCAATTGTCCAGGGCAAGGATTCCCAACTTTTTCTCACTCAAGGCACCCCAGTGCTATATGTTCTCCTTTCGCGGCACCCTGGAGGATTTTCGTTTCCCACTGTTTAACATCCAATTTCACCCGTCCCTCAGCACTCCCGATGAATACCACGTAACTTCAAAATTTTTATGAAATTTCGTGGCACCCTTAGGAAGCACTTGCGGGATCCCTGCTGCGAAACACCTGTCCAGGAGGACACTGCTCAATGTCAGTAGGGCTTTAAACACTCACACACACACACACACACACAAGGACACATCAGGAGCACCACTAGGAATACGGTACCAGCCGAACCTTTCATGATAAGATTGGTACCTGTTGTGGTACATCAGGTGAGATCAGTATCTCAGTTTACACACCTCACAAACCATTTCCATTTTTCTCTTTCTCGTTAACTCTTGTGTTGCATTTATATCATCACGTTTATTTGAAGCATCAAGTAAAATTTACGGCTGTAAGACAAAATTAGTTGTGGCTATTTCTTTATATGAAGGGTAACAATTTTGTGGGGATGAGGCGTTTTTTTTTCTTTTAATAGTTTAACTGTTTATCTTTTTGAAGCCACTGCATCATATTTTAAAGGGAACATACTTAATCTTCAATTCATTCTCTCTCTCTCTCTCTCTCTCTTTATATATATATAAATAATTTTTTTTTATACCAGTCTGGAAAATGCGTCCTGCAAAAAGGCAAATCTTTTTTGTGTGCATAATAATAAACCTTAAAAAAGAGCAGGACAATAATAAACAGAAAACATTTGGCGTTAAAAATTCAAAGTTAAAAAAACAACATTTAGCGGCAGCTTTTAACATGTACACTTAGACTAGAATTTTCATCAGGATATTGAAAGTTCTTTCATCGACCAAATGCCCTCAGGTAATGACAGTATCAAGTATGCTTGATAAAATATTTTTGGGGGAAATTGTGCCTTGAAAATAATTTAATTAAAGTGGGTGGCGCCATTTACTGGAAGAAATGTCAGTTAAATACCATTTCAGTTTATTTTCATTAACCAAGTGTAATTACATGCATATCAATTTTATGTTAATCAGGATCAACATACTAACAGCAACTCAAGTTTAAGATTAAATACGCTAGAAGAAAATTTACCTTACTTCGGTGAGATTCGAACCGATGCCACTGAAAATTCGAGTTTTGCGAGCCGCCACGTTACTCACTCTGCCATGAGACGTTAAGATATACTGATAGAGTTTTGTGTATATATACTTCTTTCGCATTGGTTTCACTATGTATATTTTAATGTGTATACTGGTTCTGTTTTTATATATATATATATATATATATATATATATATATAATCATGCGGGTTGCTTCTACAGAGCTTCAATTTAATATTTAGGAGAAATCCAATGACAAGGAGAAATGTAAATGCCATGAAAAGTCTTCTTTAATGCGCAACGTTTCGAGCAATACGCTCATCTTCAGGCTGTTTAATAACAATGTGAAATTAAAATCAATATTGAATGAAAAACAAAACAGAAAATTTCTATAACCTATTCGTAAAGACAAATTTTAAAAGACTGAGAAAAGAGGGTTAAATTCTAAGTTATACAGATTTACATATAAAAATTAAGAAGTTATTTTTAAATACATATAGTAAATGTGAAATTAATACACTGGAAAAATTAACAATAGTACACTGGAATAATGGAACTAGCTACCTTACACAGCAGTATCCGAGGCTGACTAATTTGAGCAGAGACAAGAACGGGAAACACGAGAGATGGCGAGGGCGATTGGGGAAGGAGGGATTATAAGGAATTGGGGAAGGAGGAGGGATCATAGCAAATTGAGAGGGACGGCAGATGAGTCAACATTCAGACTAGGGGACAATGCTTTAATGAAAAGCGATTCTAAAATTCTTAGTGAGTTGGGACAAGTATTACAACCAAGAATTTTAAAATTGTCTAAAGTGACATCAATTTTACATTTAATGCTGTGTTCACGAATACTCGAGGCTTCTTTAGTTTTTAAAATTTTACCTGTTCGGCCACTTATTCCCATATGCGAATAAAATCTAGCCCTGAGAGAGCGAACAGTGCTGCCGATGTAATTCCCAAGGAGACACCTGGGGCAGGTAAATAAATATACAACACAGCTACGCAACGAGTCAGGGGTTCGATCCTTCGCTGAGAAAAAGCTACCTAAAGACGTTTTATTAATAAATATGATGCGGAAATCAGTATGATAAAAAAATTTCCTTAACAATTTTGTAAATTTAAGCTTAAATTCCTTATTCAAAGGACCCATTTCAGGTACCAAGAAATATTTTATATCCTTCGGCACTGTAATACATGGAAGTTGAGGGCTATAAACATTATTTAAGAAGGATCTAATTAGTTTGTCTACATATTGAACAGGAAAACTATTATTAGTAAAGTATGATCTTAGATTATTAAATTCATCATTAAGTAAGGTAAAATTAGAGGTCAAATTATATCCTCTGAACAGGAGAGTTTTAATACAAGACATCTTATAGTTGAAATCAGTAAAACTAAAAAAATTCATGCCCAAACCAGTGAAAGTGGGTTTCCTGTAAACTGATGTAGTAATAGAATCACCGTTTTTCGAAATTAAAAGATCTAAGAAGGGGAGGGAGCCATTTTGCTCAGTTTCCATTGTATACGTTATATTGGGGTGCAAAGAATTTAGGAAGTTAAAGAATTGTTGCGCTTGTACCGCATTATCAAAGACTGCTATCGAATCATCAACGAAGCGTCGATAGAAAATTGGCTTGAGATGAGTGGGAGATTGTCTAAAAATTACACTTTCTAAATGAGTCATAAAAAAGTCAGCTGCTAACGGTCCGACTGGTGATCCCATCCCTACCCCATCAATTTGTTGGTAAACCTTATTGTTGAAAGTGAAATAGCATTGTTTGAAGACCAATTCTAAAAGTTCCTTAAAATGAGACAATGAAAAACCATGAAAATTATCAACTGAGCTAAAAACCATTTTAGATAGGGTTTTTAGCTCAGTTGATAATTTTCATGGTTTTTCATTGTCTCATTTTAAGGAACTTTTAGAATTGGTCTTCAAACAATGCTATTTCACTTTCAACAATAAGGTTTACCAACAAATTGATGGGGTAGGGATGGGATCACCAGTCGGACCGTTAGCAGCTGACTTTTTTATGACTCATTTAGAAAGTGTAATTTTTAGACAATCTCCCACTCATCTCAAGCCAATTTTCTATCGACGCTTCGTTGATGATTCGATAGCAGTCTTTGATAATGCGGTACAAGCGCAACAATTCTTTAACTTCCTAAATTCTTTGCACCCCAATATAACGTATACAATGGAAACTGAGCAAAATGGCTCCCTCCCCTTCTTAGATCTTTTAATTTCGAAAAACGGTGATTCTATTACTACATCAGTTTACAGGAAACCCACTTTCACTGGTTTGGGCATGAATTTTTTTAGTTTTACTGATTTCAACTATAAGATGTCTTGTATTAAAACTCTCCTGTTCAGAGGATATAATTTGACCTCTAATTTTACCTTACTTAATGATGAATTTAATAATCTAAGATCATACTTTACTAATAATAGTTTTCCTGTTCAATATGTAGACAAACTAATTAGATCCTTCTTAAATAATGTTTATAGCCCTCAACTTCCATGTATTACAGTGCCGAAGGATATAAAATATTTCTTGGTACCTGAAATGGGTCCTTTGAATAAGGAATTTAAGCTTAAATTTACAAAATTGTTAAGGAAATTTTTTTATCATACTGATTTCCGCATCATATTTATTAATAAAACGTCTTTAGGTAGCTTTTTCTCAGCGAAGGATCGAACCCCTGACTCGTTGCGTAGCTGTGTTGTATATTTATTTACCTGCCCAGGTGTCTCCTTGGGAATTACATCGGCAGCACTGTTCGCTCTCTCAGGGCTAGATTTTATTCGCATATGGGAATAAGTGGCCGAACAGGTAAAATTTTAAAAACTAAAGAAGCCTCGAGTATTCGTGAACACAGCATTAAATGTAAAATTGATGTCACTTTAGACAATTTTAAAATTCTTGGTTGTAATACTTGTCCCAACTCACTAAGAATTTTAGAATCGCTTTTCATTAAAGCATTGTCCCCTAGTCTGAATGTTGACTCATCTGCCGTCCCTCTCAATTTGCTATGATCCCTCCTCCTTCCCCAATTCCTTATAATCCCTCCTTCCCCAATCGCCCTCGCCATCTCTCGTGTTTCCCGTTCTTGTCTCTGCTCAAATTAGTCAGCCTCGGATACTGCTGTGTAAGGTAGCTAGTTCCATTATTCCAGTGTACTATTGTTAATTTTTCCAGTGTATTAATTTCACATTTACTATATGTATTTAAAAATAACTTCTTAATTTTTATATGTAAATCTGTATAACTTAGAATTTAACCCTCTTTCTCAGTCTTTTAAAATTTGTCTTTACGAATAGGTTATAGAAATTTTCTGTTTTGTTTTTCATTCAATATTGATTTTAATTTCACATTGTTATTAAAGCCTGAAGATGAGCGTATTGCTCGAAACGTTGCGCATTAAAGAAGACTTTTCATGGCATTTACATTTCTCCTTGTCATTGGATTTCTCCTAATAAATTATATATATATATATATATACAGGGCGTCCCAAAAAAATGTATACACACTTTAAATAATTATAAAGGCAGTGTTTATTAAAATACATTTCATTTTCAAAATGTAATAGAATCTACAGACATTATTTAATTGTTTTATCAACGCCTGTTTTCAAACTGACGTCCGTTCTGGTCCAGGCACTGCTGATAACGCGAAGCAATGGAATCGCAAACATCACGAAACATTTCGTTTGGTATTTGTGTGCATTCTCGTTCAATGGCTGCTCTCAATTCAGCGACTGTTGCAGGTTTTATAGCGTAGACTTTGTCTTTTAAGTATCCCCATAAAAAAAGTCTAGTGGTGTGAGGTCTGGTGAACGCGGAGGGTATTCTATGAAACCCCTTCGTCCAATCCACATCCACATCGTGCCAAGTACCACTCGCAATACTCCACTCTTCGGTCGGGATCATCTTCATTAATAGCATGGACTAATCTTGGAATGTAACTTTTCCATTGACAGCGCTTCAAAATGCGTTGGACAGACGATTCTGAAATTCCTACCTCACGACTCGCTTGCCGCACAGATTTTCTTGGACTTTGGTGATACGTTTCCAGTACTCTTTCTTGCTATGTGGGGCTTGTCGATGTCCGTGGTCTTCCGGAACGCTTCTTGTGGACATTCTGAACAGTTCCATCGGCTAATTCCATCTCTAATTCGAGTGATGGTAAGTCGCGTTGGTGGATCTGTTTGAAATTCCCTCCTAAACTGTCTTTGCACTTCAACTGAGTTTTCACACTTCCAGTAGCATTTTAGAATGAATTTCCTTTGTTCAAAGCTTAGTCTGACTGCCATTATTAATTCTAATGGGTTTAACTTGGAAAGAAAGAAACATCAATTGAGCTATCAGCTGTTAAAGTGTGTATACATTTTTTGGGACGCCCTGTATATATATATATATATATATATTATATATATATATATATATATATATATATACCAGTCTAAAAATTGCGTCCTTCCAAAAAGCAAATCATTTTTGGATGCATAATAATAAACTTTAAAAAGAACAGGACAAGAATAACACCCAAAAAAAACATTTGGCATTAAAAATTCGGGTAAATCTGTGCTGCCTAAAGAAGGGAACACAAACTTGTGGTGCATCTTGCTTCTGAAGAATCATGCACCAGGAGCGATAATAACTGGGGGTATCTGCAATACAAACTAACAAAAATTGCAATAAAATGAACACGGAAATGATGGTTTTTGACAGGTAAACGCGGGCATTGTTGCTTTCAGTGATGATGAACCGCAGACGGAAGCTTCGTCAGTACTTTGATCCCCTATTTGGTTGGCAGTGCTGCTGCGAGCTGCTCGTACCCTGAAATGGGCATATAGGCGGAATGATGTTCTATGTGAAAAGATGTTTAACTCTCCATACTTCCACTTAAACTATGAATATATATATATATATATATATATATATATATATATAATATAT
>JAJOZX010000954.1:95000-125000 GCA_023014485.1 Bathynomus jamesi
TAATATATATATATATATATATGATGTTACAATGGTTTCATGTATGGATATAAATATTAAAGCTATTTTATTAATTTTTGCGCTGAAGCTTTTGGCTTTACTGGGCTATTTTTTTTTTCTTTGAATTGATTATCTATTTGAGTTGAAAATGAGATTGTAATTTTACGCGTTGTCCGCCATTTTGTCAGAAGAGCAAAGAGACCGTCATCTACAGGGTTATTCACAAAAGTATATAGAAAATATTTCCTGGATACTAGTAACATTTTTATGAATATTTATCTCGCACTTTTTAAACTATGTCTTTCGGAGAGCCAAATTTACTTATATTTTATACAGATAATTCTTCAGATTAGTTTTGCCTTGCGAGTGTAATTTTGCAAGAAACCTTGTAACATGTGTCATAGGGTGTAATAAATAGTGCCATCAATTTCTTTCTTTCAAATATTTTATATTTATAGGTAAGGAAATAATTGTAATTTGATATGGCAAAGCTCCCATATTATTAAATTCGAGGAAAAATCTAGTTTCCGTCTTTGTGTGTACGGGTTTTATTTATAAGCTTTTTATTTATGTTTTATTTATGTCTACGGGTTTTATTTATGTTTTATTTATGTCTACGGGTTTTATTTATGTTTTGTTTATATCTACGAGTTATATTTATGTCTGCGGGTTTTATTTATGGGTTTTATTTGTGTATACGGGTTTTATTTATGGGTTTTATTTATGCCTACGGGTTTTATTTATAGGTTTTATTTGTGTCTACGGGTTTTTATAGGTTTTATTTATATCTGCGGGTTTTATTTATAGGATTTATTGATTTAATATCGGGTTTAAGGCAATAGCAGAGGGTTAACAGCTCGACTTTAAATATGCTACGGTTGATGGTAAAGTTTAACACCTATTAACAAACTAATTTGATAGAACTAAGATTTGTTCTCTCCTTCCTGCGAAAACCTACCTATCATTGTTGATCTCCTTGTAGAGCTAGTAGACCCTGGGCTTCGGACTCACGAGCCGCATACTAAAATGCTTGCGCGTGGCTGATCGATCCTCGGCATCTGTCCTCTGTAATCTAGTTCCCGTTTCTTTCCTCTTTCTTTGCCCATTTTCTTATTTTTCATTTTCTCTTCTTCCATTGCAACCTTTTTGAGTCACACCATGATCTCAGCTAATGGATTTATACTTCAGTGTTATCCTAACTCGCTTGAAGATAGGATTATGTATGACTCTGACGCATTCAAAGGGTTCTCTCTTAATTTGTAACCTCCAAACTCTTTCTTTCGTTGTTTGGAATGAGAACGACTTTTCACCTATTTCCATCGGATCATACCTGTTCTCCTTCAACTCTCGGCCCGTTAATGTTCAGAGGCCGTTCATAGTTACTTTATAAGCTACAGAGCATCCGAAAGTTAGAATCTAAACGTAATCTCTAATTTATTTTTAGTGTCTTTATTAAAGTTGAGCTATTTTCAATGCCAGGTGTGTTATAAGGTTATGTTTAAGTTTGTGTATTGCGTTTACGTTAAATAACAGCGTGTTAATTAATGGTATTAATTAATCTTTCAGAATTGTAGGAGAATTACGGATCATTAACCATTGTTTAATCTTGGTTAGAAATGGCATAGAAATTTCGGATGAAGAGATCAACGTTTTAGCGTTGAGTGTGCATAATGGTTTTCTTCAATTCTCATTTCTAGATTCTATAAGCACTCTTCATTGATCGTAAACCATACTTAATTTAAATCCCCCCCCATCCCTGCCCCTCCCCCCCCCCGGCGACGAACATCTTGATGAATAAATTACCAAAATTTGATCATTGTGTTTAATTTACCGTCGTTCACATACAGTAATTATTATTTATTTATTCAGTTATTTAGTTGTTAGTTAATTGGTTAGATGGTTATTTATTTATTTAGTTGGTTAGTTAGTTAGGACCAGAAATGCCTTCGTCTTTTAAATATTTTCTTATTAGACAATTAGAAAATTATCCTTAATTTTCTTAGTTGCGTTCGAATATATTTCACAATTCTTTCAAATTAGTTTCGAAACTCCAAAATCGTTTCCCATCAATGTGGCACTATGTTGATGAGTGGCACTGAAAATCTAAATAGTCAGATTCTCAACGTTCAAATCACATTTTGTAACGAAAAATTATAGAAGCAAAAGAGTACATGCTACAGCTTTGAGATTTTAAAAGTCATATTTAATGATTAATGGTTATAAGTATTTTCTATATAATAATAATAATATTAATATTATTATTTTTTTTTTTTGGGGGGGGGGGGGGGATGAATCCCATAAAAAGCAAAAAAAATTTAGATTATGAAATTTACTTATTAATTTTATTCTCAAATAAAATAAAAATAAGGTAAAAGGAAGGTAGCTCATTTCCCCAAGATTTGTGGGTGAGTGAGTGTGCCCCCAAGGTTAACCTTTAGCCAGAGCATTAACAGGATAAGCGGCTAACTCAACTCAACCCAGGAGCCAACAGTGGGAAACAAACCAGAACTTCATCGTAATCACTGAACTACCAGGTGCCCCTAAAATAAAAGTGAATGACATAATAATTGTCAAACATACTTGATATCTTCTTGGCTTTGCAACACTGCAATTATTGATACATTTTTTAAAGTTTAATTGAAAAAAAAAATAACATAACATTCATTATCTTCATAATTCTCAGATTTTCCACTTTTTTGCTCATAAAATTCAAAAATATTTGTAAGATATGACGTTTCTTAATTTCTATAATTACGCCACATCCTATTACCAAAAAATAAGACGTAATGTTGTCAAAAAATAAAATAAAAAAGTAAATTAATCGTGTATATATATATATATATATTGTACAGGGTGGGCCGTAAGTTTCCATACATAGGAAAAATTAAACGTTTGTTTTTATGTTTCAGATACCCTAAGAATATGCGTTTGACGTAAGATCTTGTTTACTGATGAAGCAAATTTTTACGTCAATGGAGAGGTTAATCGGCAAAACATACGTTATTGGAGTAATGCTAACCCTAACTGGCTGAGTCCGACGAAGATGCAAGGTGCCGGTAAAGTGATGGTGTGGGCCGGGATATGGGGTGACAGAATTATTGGACCAATTTTTGTCAGTGGAAATCTTAATGCCGAAAGGTATCTTAACATGTTGCAAGAAGAGATTTTCCCATCCCTGCTAAACGAGGAAGGTAACTTCCCAGTTTACTTCCAGCAAGATGGAGCTCCACCTCATTATGGTCTTCACGTGCGTCGGTATTTGGATCAGCAGTAGTTTCCGGATGCTTGGATTGGTCGGCGTGGTCCTGTGGAGTGGCCTCCCAGATCCCCAGATCTCACCCCCCTTGATTTCTATCTTTGGGGGCACTTGAAGGCCATGGTGTATCAGGAAAAGATACGAGACATAAATCATCTAAAGGAACGAGAGAGAGAGAGAGAGAGAGAGAGAGAGAGAGAGAGAGAGAGAGAGAGAGAGAGAGAGAGATCACAAAATTATTAGGAGGAAATGGTAATAAAATTCAGATATAAAATTTGAGCAAGCTCAAAATTATATTTTTGTGTATTTGACAATCAGAAAACTTTTATTTTTCTGCAATTTTAATATAACTTCTGTTCTGTTTGTGATAGCTACTGTCAAAGACAATTTACCTGGCTAAATTTCTTTCAGAACAGGTTAGAATTATATATTATTAATTGCAAGCGAGGTTTTTCTTTTAATTGTATTAATTATATATATATATATAATAAATAATTAGTTCAATTAAAAGAAAAAACCTCGCCTGGAATTAATAATATATAATTCTAACTTATTTTGAAGGAAATTTAGCCAGGTAAATTGCCTTTGACAGTAGCTATCGCAAACAGAACAGAAATTATATTAAAATTGCAGAAAAATAAATGTTTTCTGATTGTCACATACACAAAAATGTAATTTGAGCTTGCTCAAATTTTATATCTGAATTTTATTACCATTTCCTCCTACTGATTTTGCGATTTCTCTCTCTCTCTCTCTCTCTCTCTCTCTCTCTCTCTCTCTTTCCAGACTTTGTTATGAACATAATTTTCAGTTATTTCGTCTAATTAAATATATTGATTCCTTTATCGGTAAAATGATATTATAAAATTTGTATTCTTCATATACAGTATGAAATGCGAGTGCGAACACAGTATGAAGTCCGAATGTGTAACTAAAACCTTACCTGATTTTCCTTTTATGTGTATCCTAAATTTGGTGCAGATTACTTTAAAAAACCTTGTTTAACTCCACATGGGGAATCAAAACGTTTAGATCATATATTGCTTCTTTTAACCATAAAAGTTTGGTAGGTGTACTACATTTCAATATATTTAAAACATACAGTGAAACATGCCTACTCTATCTTCTAATTTTTTAATGGAATATTGTGATTTACTGGACTCTATGCTTTGCTTGTAATACAAAGTGTACACAAAGTTCCTTCCCGATTATAAACTTTAATTACATGAAATCCAAAGAAGACAGTAATGCTTTGTTTTGCATGTTTTTGCATAACACTTCAAGTTTATTGTGATTCTCAATAAAGCTCAACAAGTGAGCCGTTAGTTACACGTAGTATATCCAAGCAAAATTCAAGTTCACGCCATACGTTCGCTAGCATATTTCTCGTGACACTGTTGATGGCATCGCAAATCCTTGCACGAAGAGTGTCACTGTCAGCAGCAGGAGTATGGTACACATAATCCTTTACATATTCACACAGGAAGAAGTCCAGGGGCGTGATATCGGGGGATCGTGGAAGCCATGGCACCGGCTCGTCGCGCCTAATCCATCTTCCGGGAAAAGTGGTGTTCAAGAACTCGCGCACCAACAAACCCCAGTATGGAGGCACCGTCTTGCTGTAAAATGATCGAGGGTTGAAGGTCTTCCAACTTGGTGGAGGGGGGGGGAGCTAATCACGGACTTTGATCCCACAAACCAAACAACACATTTTGCTTTCTCCTGCGGAGTTGCCATTTTGTTTCGGTCCGTCACCAATTGCTTTCAATCAGGCACAACAGTATCTGCAAGTAAGCGAAAAACTTGATGTGTTATATAACAACATACAAAACAAAGCGTTACTGTATCTTCTTTGGATTTCATGTAATTATTAAAGTTTATAAGCGGGAAAGGACTTTGTGTACACCCTGTATTTTTAAATGCAATCTCCTTCAAAACATAAATACACATGTCAGTTGACTGGGACCTTTTAAAACGAAACTGATTAGGAGACGTTCATAAGTAATCATTTAGTCGGCGTAGCAAAAATTTCTCAAGTGGCTTTGAGAAGCAGGAGTGAAGGGTTCGACCCCCAAGAATGAAAATGATCCATCCTTTCGTTCTTGCTCCACTGGTGTATGGGTGTGTGATTTCACAGTTTGCACGTAACGCTAAGGATGGTAGCCTAACCACTGATGTCTTGCTTCCTATTACTGTAGTTTTTCACTTGAACACTTTGTATTATTTTATTTCACTTAACTTCAACTAAGGAACTAACATTGACTGGCTGTTATATTTTCAAAATTTTATCTTGTTTTAAAATAATAAAGTTTTTACCTTTAAACTATGATACAACTATAAATTTAGATTTATTATGAAACAACGTTGTTTTTATACTTATAATCTTATGGGGGGGGTCACAAATTAAATAAAACTTCACCTACATTATACAGTTAATAAAGGAGACTAGGTTTTCAGCGGAATTAGGTCTAAGGAAATGAAGAAGATGCCTTGCGCGGGGAAAGAGTAGGTCTAGGGCCTGAAGGAAAGATTCCATCAAGTATGCCCTAGGAAAGAAGTTAATTTAATTTATTGTTATGAATTCATCTTAAAAGTGGGTCCCAATTCCCAGGGGCACGATGGACATTAAAATAAAAATGACAGGAATTGTCATTACGACCTCTCTGTGTGACTAGCCTCGATGACTGACTTTCTGACTCTTCTGACTCCACCTTTTTACCCCATCAGAACTTGAATTTTCATTTTGCATTCGGAAATCACAATTCCACGCTTCTTTTTCATTGCATCTAAAACTTAGAAACGTTTATTAATACATTAATTTCATAGTTTTTATAATTTCCTAATCATTTTATATTATTTACCTAATTTATTAAGCCTATTTAACCGTATTAAATTTTTTTTATTATATATATTTCATACTGTCCGAAAACTAATCTGTTTTTCATGACATGACGGAACGACAAAGAAGGCGTTACATCACGTGACTATTAAACTAAGTTCTGGTTTGCTGAACACTACTTCGGTCCTAAACACGTATAAACGTGTTGGAACATGTCTGGCTGTTCTCGTGCCAGAAGTCACATATTCGCCTAACTTTATCTGAGGCCTATTTCCTAACTTTATAATCTGTTTACTGAACCTACTTTATGTTTTTATTTGTCACAACACTTTATATCGTAATTATATTATTAATTAAACCCTAAATTTACAATACCAATAGGAGGCAACAACGATAGGCCTGTGATTATCGCTGGATATATATATATATATATATATATATATATATATATATATATATATATATATATATATATATATATATATATAACTTTTATACTACAGAAGAAACACTTTTTAAAAGAATAAAGAGGAAACCATTAAAAATTCGAGATGCATTATGCAAAAGTTGTAAAAATAGTTCCCAAATGAGGGTCCACTGAAGTGTCCAACATTTTACTCGCAATTTCTCCGAAAAGTAATAGAAATGCATGGAATTTAAACGAGGTGCAGGAACACAAAGCGATATAGTGATTCAATTCCATATATAGATAATGAACATCAGAAATTTATATATATATATATATGATGCAAACCTACAAGAAAAAAGAAAAATGATTCCAAGGCCTTTCGTGTATTCAGAAGTACACCTCGTCAGGGAATGAAGAAAGAAGGCGAGATAACGAAAATATATATACAGCGGGGCGGAAATAAAAAGATTAGCACATAATTAACAAGACTTAATGAGAGGCAGAAGGAATTTAAACAGGATATTGTCAATTTTATACATTCCCGTTTCCCGCACTGCTATCGAAATTATTTTTAAAATGGATAAATGCACATTCTAGAATACCTTTCAGTTATATCTCTGTTTTTAACGAGCGCTTTAGAACTATCTCATTTGATACTATGATTACATCTATACATATGGTTAAACAATGCATTAGAATTATTTGCTGTTCTACACGCATATTTATGCTGTTTTACCCTAATATCTAACAAATATCTAAAAAATATTCATCCATATTATGCAGGAAGGAAGGGGCAAGGGGAAATGCCAGCAAAACGCCTCCCCCACCCCCATAAAGAAAGAAGAGATAAACAGATAGATGTAATGTGTGTGGACAGACCATTTAATCGATGTATTGTAAATAATTTCTGCTATTATTTTTCTTGAATTCAAATTTACACAAATTTTAATTGAACTCGCGTTTAACTTTACATCTGATATACGTATTATTGCATATTTACATATTATCGCATGTTATTTACATATTTACATATCATTGTATGTTATTTACATATTATTTACATATAATTTATATTTACATACTTTTAATTCAAATATTTTCCAACACAGGAATATTTTTCTCCGATTTCACTTATTTCAGTGCTTGAATATGCCGTGATTTTAATGTAAATATGCCAACGTATTTAATAAACGATTTGAATAATGGATATTGCACATCTCTCTCTCTCTCTCTCTCTCTTGAATTTAACGTATACTACTCATTGACATGTATTTAAAAAATATATATACAGTATATACTCGTATGTATCGAGCACGAAATAGAACAAATGCATTTCCCTCAATTTTACGGTCGATGTTCCTGGGTTCGGTTGCGTTCACTTGTATATGAAACTTTATTTCTTTATGTGGTATTTTAACTTTTTTCACCTTTTATTCTTTTAATGTTTAATTTCTTCTTTTTTTTTTTTTTACTTTTGACTGAAGCTCCATGAGAATCCGAAAACGCTATCATTTTAAATTTTAAGAATTTTTTTAAATTTAATTCTAAGGTGTGGTTATCAACACACATATATATATATATATACACACACACACAGTGTGTCCCAGAAGTTTAGACTCGTAGGGAAAATATATATTATATTTTTTAAAGTGAAACAAACACATTTCCAATGTCAGTTTTACATATTTCAGGAAAGAAAATACCCTAATGGCTTAGTATGCCAATCAAGAGAAGGTGGAACTGGTATTGCTACATGTTTCAGGAAAAAGCCAGAGGGAGGCATGTCAGTTATTTCACGAACGTGCCTCCCTCTGGTTTTTCCCAGAAACATGTAGCAATACGAGTTCCACCTTCTCTTGATTGGTATACTGAGCCATGAAGGTATTTTCTTTCCTGAAATATGTAAAACTGACATTAGAACTGCGTTTGTTTGACTTTAAAAATATAATGTCTTTTCCTATCATCAGTAAATTAAAGAATAAATATTTACATGAACCAATAATTAAAAACTAAAAATTAGGAAGTAAAATCGGGAACTAAAACAGGAACTTAAATGATATTAAAATAATTAAAAACTACGTAAGTTACAATGACGCTTTTTACAAAAGATTCTAAAACGCTTTTTGTATAAATGAGGGACCCTAAGATTTTGCAGGAAATGTATGTTGTGATTACTTACTTATATTTTTGTTATTAAAATAATTACTAAACATAATGAAAATAGACGAATTGAATTAAGTTTAAAGTTAATTAAATTACTTAGATTAAGTTAAATGTTGCCATCCACAGTTGAAAAAGTTGAAAATCTCAACACAGGCATATACACTTTTACCTGAATAAATATAAAATTGTTTACAAATGTTGGAGTAACAATCAATTAAAATGTTTGCACGTAAACTGCAGTAGGAAAGGATTACTTGTAAACAGCAAAATGAGAACTAAAAAAATAAAAGAAAAAGAGACCGAGAGCTATATTTGTTGACGAATCAGTTAAATTCATTTTTTGTCTTTTTATAAACCGTGAGTTTACATACAAAGAAACAAAAGTAATATTTTGATCCTATTAAAGTCTTATTTTAAATGTCTAACGGAGATTTTTTGACAAAAAAGGATTTTTTAAGCAGTTATTTAGAATTTTTTCGTATATATCAGTGTGGTGTGTGTGTGGGGGGGGGGGGGTGGGGGGGGGGGAGGTGTACTCCGTGATTTTAAAATTTTTTTATTTCCTGGTGTAGAAGGAATAAAATAACGCAATATATTTTAAAATAAAGCACACTACCTTAGGTTTTATTTAACTTTACTAGTAAATCTTTATACGTGTCCCGTTAATGGACCCCACAAACATCCAATCGATACTCGAATTCAACTCACATCCGGCTCAACATCTTGGCAACACTGTGTTGATGACTGTTGTAATTTTGCGTTTCAGCGATTTCAAACTTTCACCTTTTCAAAATAAACTAGTTCTTTCACGCGTAGCCCCAACGCCAAAAAATAAAGTGGCGTCAAAATCGGCGATTGTGGGGGTCAAGCGATTAGGCTCGCTCGTTCGATTTAACGGTCACGGAATTTCTCATTCAGAACAGCACGCACAATGCTACTGTAATGCGATGGTGCTCCATATTGTTGAAAGATTATGTCCATTTCTTTAAATTAAGGGATGACAAAGTTTTCAAGCATATTCAGATACGTTGTACCAGTATTGTTATGCATTAGCTCACGCACATATTCACTTTGTTAGGCTGTCTCGCACGTATTCCATGGCAGCATGTGGATATTGTGAGTCCCAAACTCTCTACAGTTGGTTTGCGATAAATTTTCCCGCTCGTGTGAAACGTTGCCTCATCGGTGAAAAGAAGCAATTCGGAAAATTCTGGCCTTCGACCAAGTTTTGCAACACGGAAACAGCAAATTCCACACGCTTCGAGTGATTGTCATCTGTAATTTCTTGCACAAGTTGGAATTCATAAGCGTGTAGACGAATGGGTTTATGCAAGATTTTCTGAACTGTTCGAATGGCCAGATCGTGCCTACATTGTGGAATTGACTTTTTGGGCTGTGTGGAAATGATTGTTTTATCCGTTCGACATTATCTGATGTGCATAATCTGTCTGACTGAAATTCAGCTAACCCCAACACGCAGTGTGTTTTCTCTTCTACGATCGACATAACACTTTAAAACTGCGTCAAAGTCCAGCGTGCGCGAGTCTTACTGTCGTGCATGTGAATAAGAGGCATTAAAACTTAAAGTATTTTGCTTTTATTTTAAAACATTTGCATTATCTTCTCTCTTCCACATCACAAAATATATCTTGTTAAATCACGGAATATATATATATATATATATATATATATATATATATATATATACACACACAGGGTGATTCAAAAGTCAGGTTACATAGGGAAATACTGTATTATGTAATGATACAGGGGAATAATCACATCACATGTTCGATATGGCCACCGTTAACGGCAATGCACTTGTGCAGCCAGCTAGGAATATCACATCAATGCGCTCCTCCTTCGATAACATCTCATAACTCATTTACCTGCAAAGAAACAGAAAAGCCCTATGTAACCTGACTTTTGAATCACCTTATATATATATATATATATATATATATATATATAATTTATTGAAATTTTGGTATTCCCACCAATCTTTCACTGTTAGGTGGGACAATGTACTATCCGAGTGTTTTGGCTCCTCTTGCGGGGTGAGACAAGGCTCCTTGCTCTCACCTATGCTGTTTAATGTGTATATCGACGGATTAATTGCTTCACTTAATGAGGCAACAGTGGGATGTTGTATAGATAACACAAGGATAAATAACTTAGTTTATGCCGATGATATGTCCCTCTGTTAAAGGTCTGGATCGGCGGCTACTAAAAGTCTGCGAAGTGTATTCGCAGAAACATGATATTCTTTTTAATGTTACAAAAACTAAGGTTATGCAATTTCATCCTAAAAGCTGTAATCAGCCAGCTGATATAAGGTTTAAAATGAATGGTGAAGTAATTGAGGAAGTACAAGCGTTTAAGTATTTGGGTCAAACTATTACCAGCTCCTTGAGTTATGACTCGGATATAAAAAAACAATCTCGAAGCCTGTGTGTTAAAGCGAATATGACCATAAGGAACTTTCGATTCTGTACAAGTGAAGCTAAAGACACTCTCTTTCGTACTTTTTGCAGTAATATATACGGACAGCAACTGTGGGTGAATTATAAAAAAGGCTTTGGCAGAACTCTAAATTTGCTGTACAACAGGTCTTTTAGACTCTTACATAAATTACCCCCCGAGATGCTCAGTTTCGCAAATGTTTGCTACCCGCAATGTCCCGAGCTTCCCGGAGGTAACAAGACGTGCTCAACACAGTCTAATGCAAAGAATTAAAATATCAACCAACCCGATCATCCAAGCTATCCATGAGTCCTGCCATTTATCCTCTAAGCCAGTGGTTCCCAACCTTTTCACCACCAAGGACCCCTTTTATTTTTATTTTTTTTCCCACGGACCCCTGTTTTTGAAAGATTCCGTCTACCCAACAAACTGTTTTTATTAACTAATAATTAACTTTTTTCACATTTTTCACTATCAAATAAAAGACGTATAACTGAGTATGCAATTAAAATACAGCGTATTAAAAAAGTATTAATAATTCCAGCCAAGAGCAAGGAAACTTGATATTTTAGCCTGAGCTAAATTGTACGATTTTCATTGGAGCCTTTCGAAATATTGAAAGCTCACGGACCCCCAGTACTACCTTCGCGGACCCCAGGTTGGGAACCACTGCTCTAAGCTATGGACCTCTTGGTACGAAAACGTCTGTCTGTAGCTCCACTTAACTTCGACATTACAGTATTATTTCTAATCAGTTGTATGTATTTCTGTCCTTAATATATGAACTGTCATTGTATTAATAATATTTGTCATATGGACTATAGTTTGCCAATAAACCTTTTCATTTTCATTTTCATTTTCACATATATACTTTACCTTACCTTACAGCCTTACAAAGGTTTCGCGCGATGATCTCTAATTTCGCGAAGGTCAAGCTTGACGCCCCTCCTCTCGAGTTGGCCTGGTGAAGTAGTGAGTTTGATTCTTGCGCTCTCCACCTCACATAGCCAGGTACGCCCGGCTCATCGGGAATTATTCTGAGCTAGGCGTCTAGTCTTCTTTTGAAGATTTCCACTGCAACTCCCTCCGTGTTTCTTAGGTCTTTGGGCAACTGATTAAACAGTTTTGGTCCTCTCACTACAAAACTATTTTCTTTCAGGGTTAAGGATGTTCCCTGTCTGGCCTTCAATTTGGGAATACGACACAGTCTACCGTTTCTACTTTCCACCGTTGTTTGGGGAGTCATAGGGTTCAGAGTAAGATTACTGTGACCCTATATATATATATATATATATATATATATATATATATATATTAGGCAAATTTGTAAATGAAAATTTAAATCTAAATTAGAGAAAATCTCATCTGTCTACTGTATTAAAACTAACCGGGTATAGATTGTATTAATATTTGTATTAGTACTATTTTGCGAGCTTAACATTTTCCATTACGAGCAATTATAGTTAGTCACACAACTACACAGATTTTCCTTCATTTAAACATCTATCGACCATTCATTTTCCATTTGGAGTCCCGCAAGTGGGGGAAGGTAATTCAAATTACGTCCTGCATCAGACCTTCTACAGGATTCTATTAATTTACAGTTATTGAAGCTGGATGTGTGCGTGTTTGTGCGTGCGCGTGTAGCCAACTGGACCTAGGTGATATTGAGTGAATGGTAATTCATAAATGTAGTTGGGTAATTTGTTTGGTGAGGTAACACTTTTGGTACCTCGGAATATTAAACAATTATAGAAAAAAAATCTAGAAACATTTTTATTGTAAGAAGAGAGATGTGTTGCCCCTGATTAGGTTATTTATAAATTGTACTAGGTTAGGTTAGGTTTAGATTAGGCTAGACTAGATTAGCGAGCGCCTCAGTATTTAACATAAACCACACTTCGAGCTCTCCATTGCATTCCAAACACTCGTCACGCCCTTCTCGGCTCAATGGCACTAAGTTAGGTTAGGTTAAAATAAGTTTGATTAATTATCTTTTAGATATATGGATTTAAAAAAGCCGATACCCCTAATTCAGAGATGCGCACATATATGTGTGTGTGTGTGTGTGTGTGTGTGTGTGTGTGTGTGTGTGTGTATAAAAAAAACCAGTGTACGAAACTAGAAACGTGCCTATCAAATTCTGATAACTGATGAGACATTTACAAAGCCCGATAAAGGTAAATTGTCATTTATCAAATCTCGAGAAAGACGTCAAGCAGGAAAAATCTCGAGTTGATTCGTTTTTGAAATTTCTTCTCTAAAAAAAAAAAAAATACAGGGTCCCCACAAAAGAATCCTAGAAAATTCGATTTAAAATGAATTTGATGATTTCTCTTTTGATGATGTAAATGATGTAATTTTGATGGATAGAACACTTAAGAATAATTTGGTTTCCTTTATTTTAACTAAAGATGAGATAGTGTTTGTTTAAACAAGTTTTTTTCTTCATGTAACATTATTTATGCTGATAAGAAGTATATATATATATATATATATATATACTCACACACACACACACGAAAGTAACACGTGACCAATATTTATGATGAAAATAACCACGAAAGAAAATTAAAACACGAAATAGTGGTCAAGCGCTTTTGTTTAATGACATCGTCAAAAACACTGAAATTATAACAAGATCGAAACAGTATATAGAGTTCAAAAAGAAAAAAAATTTTTTTATGATTGGTGCAGAGAATATTGGAGAAAGAGCATACAATTCACGTGGAAAAGTTACCAGAGTTTTTTAGCGCTTTGCCATTCTTATCTAAATCTGATCTGAAAGAATGTCTTTCAGATCAGCTTTAGATAAGAAGGGCAAGGCGCTAAAACTTTGGTAGCCTTTCCACGTGAATTGTATGTTCGTTCTTTTTTATGTAGAAAGGAGGGGCCAAGGGCGGCGGGTAGCCGCAAAAATGCCCCCTCCCCCCTTTTCTAAGAAAGAGAGAGCCAAAATCAAGGTCTTCGAGGCTCACGATGGTTTTTTTTTATAAATTTTGAAAAGATTGTGTAGTGTGTGAAATGCATGGATGTGTAGTGAAGAATAAAGGGAGAAGTGTTTGTTTGAGAGTATGCTGGACTACTCACAGAGTAGATGAAACAGAAAATGTAAATTTGTTTAAAACCAAGTTGAAATCCCGATTAATAATGGGATACTAACTAACTGGGATATTAACTATTAATAATACTTATTTACTTATTTATTTATTTATTATTATTAATTTATAACAGCTAGCTGCTTATTTTTAATAAGAGCCCAGTAAAGCCTAAAGCTTAAGGGCCAAAAAAAAAAAAAAAAAAAATAGTCGAGCTTCACAATTATTTATGTCATTGTAAAAATTGTAAATTGTAAAAAGACTACTGTATTTATTTTATTATTAATAAAGGTTATTCAATTCAATTCAATTCAATTCAATTCAAAATGATCAGCTAAGAAGGACAGTGACAGGAGAAACGGGGGTTCCAGCACTCCCTGTCTCCTCCCTAACGTCCCTCCCTCCAGAAGTACTTCCCTGGTCGATTGGTGTCTACAATCTCCTCCTTTACTCTCACTCAACGTCATCCCCATTCGATTCTGCGCCCAAGAATGGGAAAGTGAGAAAATGAGACTTTCAAACGAGACATTTTCAAATCGGTTTATTCCTAATTCGTTTCATTCTCATTCACATCCACGGCCTTTCTCACTTTGGTCCGGGTTAGGTTACGATTGGTTAGGTTTGGTTATGATTGGTTAGGATACGATAAGTTAGGTTCTGATTAGTTAGGCTAATGTTAGGTTAGGTTAAGTTCTGATTGGTTAAAATAAGTTAGGTTAAATATTACACATTCCCACTCAGCGCTCTTTCAGCTACGAAAACATTGTTTCCCAAATCGAGACACGTTTTTCTCAAATTTGGATTTTTTCACTTTCGTACATTTTCACTTGTGGACCGCGAATGCAAATGAGAATACACCATTGAGTGGGCAGTAATCGTTTGCTGCTCCTCCTCCAATATTCTCTGCACCAATCATATAACTTTTATTTTTCTTTATGAACTGTATATACACCGTCTCGATCTTGTTATTAATTTCAGTGTTCCTGAAGATGTCAGTAGTCGAAAGTGGTTGACCACTATTTCGTGTTTTAATCTTCCCTTGTGATTATTTTTATCATATATATATATATATATATATATATATATATATATATAAATAAAATGTGTGTGTGTGTATATATATATATATATATATATATATTATATGAAAAAATTTCCCCCACCAGAATTCGAACCCACCACCTTCTGAATAGAAGATGAAGGCGCTGGCCACTACATTAGAGCCCTCGCCTTCAGTTGAAAAAGTGGTAGGTTCAAATCCTGGTGGGGGTAATTTTTCGTCATAAAAATTCGTGTACATTTATGTATGATATTCCATACAGACACAGGCACACACACACACACACACACATACATACATATATATATGATGAAAAGAACCACGAAGAAAAAGAAACACAGAATGGTGCTCAAGCGCTTTCGTCTAATGACACCCTCAGGAACACAGTGTTCTGAGGATGTTATTAGACGAAAGCGCTTGAGCACCATTTTGTGTTTCCTTTCCTTCGTGGTTCTTTTCATCATATATATTTTTCACGTGTTACTTTCGTGAAATAATTTTCATATATATATATATATATATATATATATATATATATATATATATATATATATATATATATATATATATACAGGGCCGGCCTTAGGGCAAGGCGAGCTAGGCAGCCGCCTAGGGCCCCGCGCCTAAGAGGGCTCCGCGCTGCCAGCGGGGCTGGGCAAATAAATTTTTTATATATTTCGCTTCCACCAGATTCCCCGACTCACGCCGGCTGTCATAGGAAAGGGGAAAATTAAGGACAGTTTTAATGAAATATAAAACCATTGCTCTAAGAATATTTTTAACAATTCCTGTGACGGTAGCATCAGGAGAAAGAAGCTTCTCAAAAATTAAAATTAATTAAAAACTGCTTAAGGTCTAATATGGGCCAAGATAGGCTAAATAACCTTGGAATATTGTCAATTGAACATGAAGAATCAAGGGGTTTAAATTTTGAACCCCTTTTAATGGAATTTTCAGAAAGGAAGGTTAGAAAAATTAGTCTTTAAAATATATTATAAATTTATAAAGTATGGTATTTTTTAGTATTCTTAATGAAAGCATTTTTTTTGTTATTCTTAATATATTAGACAGATGTCTACAATAAATGTATAGCACTTCAGATTATTTTTTTGCCTTTTTACTATGAACTAAAATCTTTTCTGGAGTGGGGCCCCGTATTATCAAAATGCCTAGGGCCCCGCACTTGTTAGGACCGGCTGTATATATATATATATATATATATATAATATATATATATATATATATACTTCCTTTGATTGGGTTTGAACAAATGCTTAGGATCGACTTGTGCTTAACCCCTCTATTGTCTCCCGCTTCATTTGAGGGATTTGCTGAAAGAAAGAGTTGATTTCTACTCTCATCCTGCCTTAATAGCGAGCTATGTGTGGCTACTTTACACGGGAACTTATCGAGATGTTTCTTAAAATTATTCAGGTTGGTATGCTGGAAACTCCAGTTCTTTCGGCAACTGTCCAAACCAGTCCAATTCTGTTCAATCTTTATATTCTATTCTCTGTTGTATATTAACATTAGACAAGAAGACTCGCTATGGAGTTTGTATTACATCGTACTTTATATAATTATGATATATAAGATTTAATGCTCTGTTATCAGAGAGAATTAAGGAACTCATACAAAATATAAACACTGACAATTATAAATTATAAATTATAAAATTAGTGTATATATATAATATTATATATATATATATATATATATATATATATACGTAGTATGTCCGCATATATCATTGCTCTTATCAGTAATGCTTGCTCATAGCTATATCCCAGCAGAGTTCATGAGAGTATATATATCTTGCCCCTGGTCAAAAATAAGTATGGAGACATTCTGTCCAGCAATAATTACAGGCCTATTGCTGTCGCTTCCTGCTTCTCGAAACTACTAGAAAAACTCTTGTTACTCCGATTAAATGATTACCTACGAACATCTAATCAGTTTGGTTTTTAAAGGTCCCAATCAACTGACCTGTGTATCTATGTACTTAAAGAAATAATATCTAAATACATTGACAGTAATTCAGCTATTTATAGCTGTTTCCTAGATATAAGTAAGACATATGATAGAGTGAACCACAATATTTTATTTAAAAACTAGAAGACAGGAAGGTTCCCCAATCCCATGTACATATTAAATTTATTGAAATTTTAGTATTCCCACCAATCTTTTACCGTTAGGTGGGGCAATGTACTATCCGAATGTTGTGGCTCCTCTTGCTGGGTGAGACAAGGATCCTTGCTCTCCCCTATGTTGTTTAATGTGTATATTGACGGATTAATTGCTTCACTTAATGAGTCAACAGTGGGATGTTGTATAGATAACACAAGGATAAATAACTTAGTTTATGCCGATGATATGGTGTTAATAAGTCCCTCTGTTAAAGGTTTGGATCGGCTACTAAAAGTCTGCGAAGTGTATTCGCAGAAACATGATATTCTTTTTAATGTTACAAAAACTAAGGTTAAGGTTATGCAATTTCATCCTAAAAGCTGTAAGCAGCCAGCTGATATTAGGTTTGAAATGAAAGGTGAAGTCATTGAGGAAGTACAAGAGTTTAAGTATTTGGGTCAAACTATTACAAGCTCTGAAAATAAAAACCCACTCTAATAGACAGAGTTTATTTCCACGACAGTTTCGACGCCCACTGGCATCCTCCTCGGGTGGATGCCAGTGGGCGTCGAAACTGTCGTGGAAATAAACTCTGTCTATTAGAGTGGGTTTTTATTTTCATATTTTGACCTTCACGTAGAAAAAAAAGTGAAGTTTTTTTTGCATTTATTACAAGCTCCTTGAGTGATGACTCGGATATAAGAAAACAATCTCGAAGCCTTTGTGGTAAAGCGAATATGATTATAAGGAACTTCGGTTCTGTACAAGTGCAGCTAAAGACACTCTCTTTCGTACATTCTGCAGTAATATTTACGGACAGCAATTCTGGGTGAATTATAAAAAAGGTTCTGGCAGAACCCTAAATTTGCTGTACAACAGGTCTTTTAGACGCTTACATAAATTACCTCCCAGATGCTCAGCTTCGCAAATGTTTGCTACCCGCAATGTCCCGAGCTTCCCGGAGGTAACAAGACGTGCTCAATACAGTTTGATGCAAAGAATTAAAAAATCAACCAACGCGATTATCTAAGCTACCCGTGAATCCTGCCGTTTATCCTCCAAGCTATGGAATTCTTGATACGAAAACGTCTGTCTGTAGCTCCACTTAACTTTGACATTACTGTATTATTTCTAATCAACTGTATATATTTTTATCCTTAGTATATGAACTGTCATTGTATTAATAATATTTGTCATATGGACTACAGTCTGCCAATAAACCTTTTCATTTTAATTTTCATTAATTTTCATTTTCATTTTCACACACATATATATATATATATATATATATATATATATATATATACTTAGAGAAGGTTTGTACAGCCTTTTTCACTCTGGTTAACAGAATACTGACCACATTATGCAAATAAATTAAAAATTACTTTTATCATCTCGTGTTAACGAATGGGTTAAAAATTAGTATTCATTTTTAAAATTTTAAAAAGTACTCATTTTCTGAACTGAAACTATCCTATCATTTACTTTCAGAATCAGTTAATCGTGAACTGAAACACACGTGGAGTCCTTTAGTAATTTTTATAAAAGTATATGAATATATTAAGAGAATATATATAATTATTCACCCTAAAATAGTTGGCGCTCAAATAACAAAAACAAAAACACTCATACTCGATATTTCCATTATCTCTCACACTTACTTTGATGATAATCGTTCATTATAAAACTCAAGAAATTAAAAACAATTAAAAATTTTAAAAAATTATAAAATATAAGCAATTAAAAAACAATTAAAAATTATAAATTATAAAATAAGAAATTAAAAAGTAATTAAAAAATAAAAAGTATAAAACAGAAGAAATTAAAATTAGGGTTATGAATAAATAATAATTAGCCCCTAAACGGGGACACGAATTACAAGTTAAAGAGATCGCTTAATTTTTCAGTGTCATCCTGGGAAAAGGTGAAATTGGAGTCTGACAAAGGAAGTTCTAATGACAAAAAGAGAGGTAGTGATGCAGAACGATCAAAACAAAGGTCTCCTCCCACATTTTGATATTCAGGAAGGTAGCGGCAATTTGGTATCAATACCCAGGTCGTCTGCGTCCAAATGGCGTTGTTGAGTGAGTCATAATCGATGCCCAGAGTGGCTGAAGAATTTTCTCTCTCTCTCTCTCTCTCTCTCTCTCTATATATATATATATATATATATATATAATTAAATTAAAAAACCTTAAATATGACATTTTATAACCAGTAGGTTCTTTCATGTAATGTACATAAAAATGGCTTAAATCGAGTCTTTTGAGGTATGTGAAAAGGACATTTCGAGATCATAAATCACTTGTAACGGTTTTACATTTAAAAAAATTACATAAAATCTTTAGTCACGAAATTGCATGACAATTTACTCAATGGCAGTATATATATATATATATATATATATATATAAGCAATTAATTAATTTATAGTAAAAATGAATAAACTGAACTTCCGATATGCGTGTTATTATAATTTTTTTTTTTTTTTAAATTACGAAAGGGAAATTCTCTTCCGGATTTTATTTCCGCTTTTATAATCACTGCCACTAATGAGCTCTTTCAGTGCCATAAATATTTCTCCCCTTTTAGCGCCCTACCCTCGTAATTCGAATAATTTGCATTGTGCCAATTTCGCTCGGATGAGATTGCAATGAAAAAAAAAGCTCATATTCGATTTTTGAACGGAAATCCCTGTGCTAGAAATAATTCTTTATGCAGACGACATGTCAGCTAACCTCTCTCTCTCTCTCTCTCTCTCTCTCTCTCTCTCTCTCTCTCTCTGTCTGTACTCGTATATATAAAGGGGGTGTTCTAAAATTACCTCGTAAACTTTTATATGAACGCAATATCTTAACAAAAATTACGCGATATTTAACAATTTTATTTCAAATACAGCAACAATAAGAAAAACAACAATAATTGTTTATTTTAGATGTTCAAATTGTCTTCCTTCAACTTGAACACATTGTTCACAACGTTCGACCACTGATCGACAGACATATAAAAGTTTACTCGGTAATTTTAGAACATCCTGTGTTTATATATTGTTAAATACAACATTGTTTGATGCATGCATATATGATTTAGAGTAGCATGCTCTCTTTCTCAGTGTAACCTCGGTTGACCTTGGTTTTGCTCCCGCCCGAATTGTTCATTCTGACGAAAGTCAAGCTTGTCACTCCACCTGAGACCTATAGTTTAATGTGCCCCACCAGCAGCCTAGCGTCTTAACCACTCGGCTACCCAGGGTACCCATTTATCTACCAACTAATTTTTTTTATTGTGTGGAAGGATGAACAACTGAGTTTTGCTGCGCGCCGCCTGCCGTCACCGGATCTCGATCCCGGGATTCGTAGTCAGCGACGCTAACCACTACACCACCGAGGCACATATACTTTATGTTACTTTATGCGATTTCGAACGACGATTTTATATATATATATATATATATATATATAATATATATATATATATTATATATTATATATATATATATATATATATATATATATTGTTTTGATGGTTACAGATAGGATATGGATATAATAGTTGCCATTAATTTTATTCAGGTGTAAGTCAATATGTCTTTGGTGTGGGAGTAACCTTTTAAAATTACAGTTACAGAGTTACAGTTACAAAGCTCCTAAGATCCATTGTCCTTTTATAGTTAAATTTTATTCGTAATCGCTTTATTTCGATTTGTCAGCGAGTAAAAAGACGGTAAAATATTAATTTTGTTTACATTTGTTAGCTGCGAAAAAGTTTTCAGGAGCTACCCCTCTGCAGTATCTCGCCTCATTTTGAGGATTGGACGAAGGGAAGAGTTCCTTTGTAGTCTCATCTACCTTCATAGCTAGCTACACATGGTTGGTTAGAGACTTTACACAGAAACCTGTTAAGGTGATGCTTGAAAATACTTGGGATAGTATGCTGAAAGTTCCTCATTTCTTTTGGTAGCACGTTGAAGAAATTTGAACTTCATATTCTGAGTATATTTAGTCTTCGTTCTCATGGTACCCTATTCCACCACAATGGAGACAGGACACAATCTATCTCTTCTCTCATTCTAGTATATTTTTAATAATTTTTAAAATATGACCCAATCCTTATTCACGTCTTCTTTCGAGGGAGTAAAGTTTAAAGGATTGAGGTCGTTACTAGTGGTCTTCATGTGGTCTCCATCTTTTGTTTTCGCTATCTTTGACGCAAAAGTCCTTTGTATGGGTTCTATGTTTACAACGTTTCTTTTTCTGTATGAGCTTGTGAGTATTGACAATACTCGGTTATCAGTATGACTAGGCTTCCTCCATAATTTTAGATGTTTGCTTTTCTGCTATGGGAGCTTCTCCAGATAATTTCCATTAGTTTTCTAGCTCTTATAATTTGAATGTTATAGTGTTCTCTAAATTCTTCATCCGATAATATTAGTACTCCAAGATCCCTGACATATGGGTTTGACGTTACCTTTTCTTTTTGCAGTGTTTTATATCCTATATTATGTAGCCTCCTTTTGTTACCATATCTAATAATTTGAAATTTTTCTTCGTTAAACTTCACATGATTCTCTTCCACCCACCAGAACAGTGTTTCAATGTCATTTTGTAATTTTTCTATGTCAACTTCATTTGATGTAGTTTTGCGTATCTTTGTGTAGCCGGCGAAACACGATACGACACTGTCTTTAACATCTGCGTCTATGTCTGCAATCATTATTATAAACATCAAGGGAGTTAATACTTTACTTATGGAACAGAGTTGAGAGCTGATGACTTCTGAGACTTCAGCTTTAACTCCATTTACTAATATTCTTTGCGTTCTTTGAGTCAGAAAATTAAGTATCTATCGTCTCAGAATTCCAGTATTTTCTTTCCCTAAGCTTGTGTGGTATAACGCCATGATCACTTTTATTGAAGGCTTTAGAAAATCAGTATATATTAAATCTATACTTTGACTTCAACACAACGCTTCCAGTATTTTCTCTTGGTGGTCTAATAACTGAAATAGGGATGATCTTCCAGCCCTGAATCTACAGTATGTTGGTTCGGGTTGAATAAATCCTTCTGCCTTTAATTATAAGTTCGAAATATTTTATAAAGTGGGAGGTCAGTGCTATTGGAGGATAGTTCTTAGGCAATACTCTGTTACCTATTTTGAATAAGGTAGCAATGTTCGCGTTATTTAGTGGGAGTGGAATTTGTCCTGTATCGGGTGATTTTCTCCAAAGTGAAGTGAAGTAGTGGTTTGGCTACACTCTCTTTGCATTTCTTCAGAAACCTAGCTCTGGCCCCGGCACTGGATTTTCCCTTCTAAGAATTGAAAATCGATTAATAGATTCGTGTCCGTACCTGTTCTTGAGTGATTTTTCTGTGTCAAAAGATTTATCCGGATTTTCTATCTTCATCTTGGGCTTGGGGATGCTGAACACAGAGTTAAGTTGTTCCGTATGTAATCTACTCATTTTTTTTTTTTTGTAAGTCATCTGTGTATTTGTTTACTTCATCTTTTAATGGACAAACACTTTCTTTGCATTTCATTTTCCTTTCCGCAAACGTGTAAGAATATTTTTGGTTAAATTTTGTGCTTTCTGCTACCTGGTTTTCCTCTTCGTTTGTGTTGCGGATGAATGTTTGTTTTAGCTCTATTTCCTTTCTTTTTTAACTTGAGTCTCCTTTGCATCTGTGAATATTTTTTAGTTTGTTTCCGGTGTCTGAATAACGTTTCGATTTTTCTTTCCAGTTTGCTACGTTTTTTCTTTTTGCCTTCTGACGAATCGTGTTTCAACAACATAGGTTTAGGCTCGTTTTCTACTATAAATAGTATGCTTCTTCTTTTTTCGAAATAGCAATTCCCAATCTAATTCTATTAAGTCTGCATTTATGCTTGCCCAATTTACTTTCTTTGCATTTATATTTAATCCTTCAAATTTTCCTTTTGTCTCTCTCAGATAAATTTTAAGTCTCCTAGTTTCTACTTTTATCTGTATATCAGTTATGTCATGATTAGAAAAATCAGTTTTCATTACATTTATATTTATTATCATGCCATTATTATTTGTCAAAATTTAATCTAGAATGTTCTTTTTCCACTCGCTTCCCAGATTTCGTGGGTAAGGGCATAATTTTTAATAATATCTAATAGTATTTTTGTCTGAGTTCTGTCGTCTTTCGAAATGTTGCCGTGGAATTTCTGACTATAAAAAATGTCTTTATTTTTTCTTCCATGTAATGAATGGAAAGTTAAAATCCCCGCAAATTTATGTGTTTGGGGTTGCGGTTCTTATAAGTGATTTTAACGTGTTTTACATTTTATTTGTATCGAACAGGAATTCATTTGTTATGGGGTTTGGTGGTCTGTACATGTTCATAATGAGTACGCTCAATTCTTTTACTTCTAAATTAAGAATTTTGTTCAAATTCACTTCTTTAGTTTACGGACCTATACCCATTTGGGTCGATGGGATATTCTATCAACGTTATAAAAACTAAGCAAACATAACTTAACTTAACTTAATCTAACCTAATCTAACTTAATCTAACCTAATATAACTTGTCGATTAAAGGTTATGTTAAGAACGTGACGTTAGTCGGCTAGTTTACGAGCTTGCAAGATTTTTTAGTCTATATGACGCGTTCGGTGGAGAAGGGGCGAACGCAACATTTTCGAATTATGCCACAAAATGCAGTTAAAGTTTGTAAACTTTAAACCTTTGTATTTTTCCGGTTTATTGAAATGTTGTATGAATTTGAACACATATTTGAGTAAAATATTGTTGTGTAATATGTCGATATAATAAAACGCCATGAAATTTTACAATATTATTTACTGATAGCTTCTGATGTTAACTGGCGTAATCCATTATTTGGTCCTCTTCGTCGAATGTTGTATTACCTGCTTCAACTGTTTCGGTTTCTTCCAGTTCCTTTAACAATCTTGTATAATAGTTCACTGCAGTTGCAGGCATTAGGTCTGATAATTCTTTGAGATCTTTTATTTTTTCCTTAGTTATTAGCAGCAATTGGGAATACTTTGGTTGCAGTGTCTGCTGGGCTAGATTGAATAAACTGACACTGTAGGATTTTTTCCCTTTCTGCAGTCTGACGGGATGGCTATTATCTGGGGTTGTGCGGTATGCAGTAGATATTACGTAGCCTTCTTTGTGTTGAAAGTCAAATATTAACTTTCTTGCATCTGTAAATTTAGTAGTTGTTGATTTCCAATGACAATGCACGTTTTTAGGACGTCAAAATCGAGAAATCAGCCTGTTTCATTTCTACAACTAGGAAGCGCTGCGAAACGGCTGTAGTTATGGCCGTAACATAATCTTTTTTGGTGTAAATAATATTGCTGTAATTATTTTTTATATTTTGTTCAATTTGGCCAAATTGAGCATCACAGGGCATTGTCGAGTGACCAGAAAGTAGATAGATGTGTTCAATGTGAAGCAATGATGCGGAGTGAATTTCTCTGAGATACATTAAAACCTAAATTTTACCGTGAAAGAGTGCAGACTAACATCTAATTTTTTGCATAGGTAAAGCAAAGGTTTTAAAGGATAATTATACGACAAAAAACTCATTTTTCGAATTTTGTGGCGTTCGCCCCTTCTCCACCAAACGCGTCATATAAGCTTCGTATTTCTTGATCATTTGAGTGAGAGAGAGAGAGAGAGAGAGAGAGAGAGAGAGAGAGAGAGAGAGAGAGAGAGAGAGAGAGAGAGAGACACACACACACACACACACACACACACACACATCACATTTGATGATAATAAAGAATTTCCGATTCTCTTTGAACTGAGCAAAGTTAATAATTTAATAGCTGTAACATACTTCATCTTTAATGGCATAATAATCCTATTTTGCTTTCGAATGAAAATCATTTAATATATTTGATTAAACCACTGACACATTTTAATCGGAACTGATCAAGTCTTATAATTAAAATTGTTATAGCTTCCCATCGGATTAATGATTTCACGCAAACGAAGCAAATATATTTTGAAAATGATGCAATTTTTTACTGTGTAGGTATAGAATATTACATCTCATCAAATCTATTGAAATTTTTAATTATTCTGATGATAGTTTCCTGTCGGTAGTATAAAGCTATTATATTGATATTATATTGCTATAATGAAAAAGATAAAAATTAATTATATTGTTCTCGGTGAATCTTTAATAGAAAATATTAATTAAACAAATAAATTTAATTCTAGGTATATTATTATTATTATTATTATTATTAGTGGATGAAACCCCAACTATATAGTTTTTAAGTAAATATATATTATATATATATATATATATTATATATATATATGAAACTGAGTGTAAATATTTCTCCCAAACATTTAAAACAATAAAAATGAACTTAAAAATAAGATATAGCTATTAGCATTTTCTAAGGTATCATCCAACTCAATATCATTTCTGTTTCATTACTCGTCTATAAGGGAGAAATTAGCTGGTGAAAATCTGAAAGGAGACAATTTTCAAATCAATCCATCCACATTCCCACATTCCATTCACATTCCCAATGTTCGATTTTTTAAATTTAAGCTAGATATTTCCTAAAAAAACAAAAACAAAAAAAAAACACACATCAGTCCGGCATCTGCATTACGGCCTTTCTACCCTCTCTCAATTCAGAAAAGTCTTTCTTTGGATTTTGAATGCTCACTTCGAGTATTCTCACTTGCGGACTTGAATGTGAAGTAATGTTTACTAATTCCACTGAAAGGTATATCCCATGTAAAAAACTTAATCTCCTAATATAATGTACAGTATTAACACATTTTTTGTCACTCAAATTATTTATACCAATTACATTTATTTTGTTTATCTTTTGAAATAATAGGTGTAACACTATTAATTATTCTATTGTCATGTGGTTAAGTTTTTTCATTAGTCAAGGGTCATCTTACATGGAACTAACTCATCTTTGTTCGATTATAATTGAACAGTCAAATGTCTTAGTCCAAATATGTATTGATATGTATTGAAAATTCATTAACTGCATGAATTAAAATTATACAAATTAATATTAAATAAATTTCTTTACTTCAGGAGCAATTTAACTCACACTTGATAAATGTTTTACCACCTTGCTACACACAGACGTGTTGAACTTTGTGTACATGCACAGTTTAAGTACATAAGAAAAATAGGATAGTAATTCATTATTACATTTAATGGATTTTGTTAATAGTAGTCTAGAGCAGCATTTCTCAACCAGGTTCAGCAAAATTTCCTAAAAATGACAAAAATGAGTGAATGAAAATTCAAAAGTTATTAAACATACAATTTTCAAATTAAACAAAACACCCACAATTTATTATGTCCATATGAAAACGGTATAGGCTCAGTATGAAGTTACGTGGTATTGGCCGATCGGAGGGGGCGGAGGGGAAAATGGATGTTGAACAGTGTGAAACGAAACTCCTTCAGGGTGCAGTGAGAGAAGAATATAATATGGCACTGGGGTGCCTTGAGCCGGAAAAGGCTGGGAATCACTAACCATGAGTTTTGTTGCATCCATGTCATTACACTGCTTCCCCTAAGATCAGTGAAGTTAAGAGGCATTGGGTCTCCACAGGTAATAGGAATTTAGATGACCGTTCTCCCCTTACAGATGATGTAGTGACCCAACGTTTTTTTGGATTCCACGTTAAGCTGTAGGTCCCTTCTGTCATATGACTGCGACTGTTTGAACGGAGGGGAAATCACGCAATTAACGACACAACAACAACAGCAGCAACAAACACAAACACAACGCAAAGTTTGGGATGCCGGGATCAATTGTCATAATAATTAGGGGTTGACCGCGGGTTAATGTTGAACAGTCGTTCGAAGTCATCTAAAGTAAGTAAGTAAATTACTAAAGCCCCCCCCCCTCCTCTCTCTCTCTCTCTCCTCTCTCTCTCTCTCTCTCTCTCTCTCTCTCTCTTTCTCTCTCTCTCTCAACTTGAAATTTGGTTATAAACTAATGAACACACGAATGCTAAATTGTATGAGTAAAATAATACGACGTCATTCGGAAATAAATAATCACAAAAGATGTTTGTCGACTATCCTCAACAGATGTAGATTCAACCATTAAGTGTATTTTACACGCTTCAGAAAATAAAGTAAAATTTAATCTTAATTAATATTATGTAATACTATTAATAATATTTAGCATATCATAAAATATAGACAATTTGTTTCGTAAACAAATAAATTTTGGTTAATTTATTATTAAATTAGAATTTATATAAATTGTTCGGCAAAGAAAAACATGATTACGTTCAGGTGATGCAGCGATCCGTGGTTCGAATCAGAGTTGGAAACGTTTCACCGACCTTGACATATGTGTAGGAAATGGTGTTTCTTGAAGTAATATATACGTTACAGGGAATCTGCATAACTAAGGATTTCATGAAATCTCTAAAATGTTCAGGGATTTCATATAACGTTAAGTCGTGTTATTTTCGTTAGTTTTAACGAACGTATCGCGCCTTAACCTAACCAATCGTCAGAGGCGTATAGTTGACCTAACTGGGCATTCAATTAACCGGGCATTTAATAATTTTCCCGTAGGTTTAACGAAAATATCACGACTTAACCTTACATGAAATCCCTGAACGTTTTAGGGATTTCATGAAATCCCTAGTTACGCAGATTCCCTGTAACGCTGTGTAAGCAGTTTAGGTGATAATTTACTTGGCTTTAAATAAGAAAGAAATGCTCCATTATGCTTGTACTCTTTAACTTCGAATCCCCCGCAGGGGTGTAGGTCTCCTCCCTCACATAACGTTTGTCATTATGAAGAAAGTTAATGAAACCCCACATTATTATTATTGATCCTCAACCCCCATTATCCCCTTCTTGGCGCAAATGATCCATTTGTTGAAAATTAAACAGAGCACTGATTTTCTCTTCTTTATCCTGAAATTCCAAGGTATTCACCCTACTGTTGATTCCATGTTGGCCCGTTTTCTCCTGGATAATCTGGATCAGCGGGAATAGGGTCTTTTCCACCTCTGATTTCCCCGTATGTATGTATATATATATATATATATATATATATATATATATATATATATATATATATTACATCAGTTTGAATAAGTGTTTCCATTCTGGAGACAACTTTTATTTTTGTTTTCGACATCTGTGACTCTCTCTCTCTCTCTCTCTCTCTCTCTCTCTCTCTCTCTCTCTTCACGTGACTTCCTTGTACGATTCGTATTTTAGTATTTTCGCTATTTACAACATTTACAGTATTTTTGCAGGCTATTCGTTTCTGTCTCTGAAATTCAATGCAAATAACATGTAAATTATATTTACAGTTTAAATTATTTGTTTTAATTGTAAACATAAATAAAGCTTTAAGTTATGAGATAAATGCACGACTGAAGCTAGACGATATAATTAGCGAAACCGTTTGATTATATTTTCGTACAAACACAATTGCACTCATTCAGGGCCTAAAAATAACCGCAAAACAAAAGCGTAAACAAACAATTCCGCAATGCGGAGCTTCGAAACAAATAAAACTAAACAAATAAATTAGAAAAATAACGAAACAGAATTCCTATCTTAAAATTTTACGACTTCCTAATCGCAGTAAATCAAAGATAATTTTTAGGGGTTTCCCCCCCCACCCCACCCCAAGGTAAGTAATCTTTCGTTACGTAAGTAAGTAAACACATAAGTTATTTCTCACTTTTCTTTGAAAAAGGAGAGAAGAGATAACGAGTGAAACGAAATAGAAACGACTTCGTAAATCAAGATTAAGGAAATGATCGATACAAAAATAGACACAACAGTTGACAGAGGACATTCTTTTATATGTGTATTAATAATAATAATAATAATTAGTGAGAAGTGCCAGAAACTGGCACTACACTAACACGACTCACTGCGCCAACTCCTGAATTATTATTATTATTATTATTATTATGATTATTATTACCCAACACCATCGGGAGTCGGACCCGCGCCCTTAGTCTCTTCACTTCCTTTCTGGGAAACGGTGAGGATCTTGCTGGTTAAAAAGTGTTGGCTCCCTGACAACCAATCTATTTTCCTTCGGCGTTGAGGGTGTCTTTTGTCGGGCCTTTAGTTTGGGAACACTCCGCATTCTACCTTTCCTATTTTCCAGAGTTGTTTGGATGGTAATTGGGTGTAATTTGAGGTTTGGTACCAGTTTTTCGATCATTTTCCATATGTAAATTAATGTCTACCTTTCTCTTCTTCTTTCTATTTAATTCAGATTTAATTTACGAAGTCTTTCCCAGCAGGTGAGTTTTTTGCAGCCATCAATCTTGGCTGTGAAATTTCTTTGAATTCCTTCTAGTTTATTAATTTCTTATTTGTTTATATGTGGACATCAAGATTGAGCATATTCAAGTTTTGGTCTGATCAGTGTTTTCAGCATGGGAATCATTACTTTCTTGCCCCTTCTTTTAAAGGTTCTAAGCATCTGTCCCGCGACTCTTTTTGCTTTGGTTATCGCTATCTGATTTGGCATCTCAAATTTCGCATCGTCGGTCATTATAACCCCTAAATCAATTGCGTTCTTGCTTCTCTGAATTTCCTGT
>JAJOZX010000954.1:130000-257500 GCA_023014485.1 Bathynomus jamesi
ACAAAAAATGACCAAATCTGGCATTGAAGCCAGAGACGACTGCTGCCAGTAATGGCATGCAGTGTCTCAAGCGCAGGTCGTTGGTTGGATAGGCTCCAATCTTGCGAGGGCATCTTGAGTCACTAGGACTGTTGGAAGAAGACAACCGTAGTAGCATTCTTTCTCTGCCTGTAATTTGTTGAGGGCTGCTGCAATTGGTTTTAGAACAGACAAATATTCTGAAATAAATTCCAATTCATTGTCTTTGAGGATGGGTAGATTCAGTTCTTCAAGAGCTACATTCACGTCGTTCTTATGTTTATATATTTGGCTTAATGAGTCGTACATTGAGTTCCATCGGGTGACGCATGGGTACCTAAATTGGACGCCAGTTATTTCCTGTATTTTTTCTGCTGACTTGGGTTTACCAGCAGCATTCCACAGCGCCGAACATTTTCCCATTGCAGAATGCTTTATCTTCTTTAGTCCAGGTGAATTCAGTCCTTTATCTGCATCAGTTGTTGCTACCAAGTTCAATGTGTGGGAGGCACATCGAATATGGGATGATAGTTTCACTGACTCCTCTCCATGCTCTCCTGAATGTTCAGGAAAGTTGCTGATGATAACCTCTTCATCTGAATCTTTTTCATCATCTTCATCTGCATCATCTTCATCAATGTCGTCAGTACGATTCTGAACACGAACACCGAACTCTTTAAAGCATTTCACCATGTTCGATGCATTGTCGGTGACTGTAGATACAACTTTTCTATAAGATAAACCATGCTCCGAGTTGATCCTGTCCAATATTCCAGCAATTTTATCAAAGCTATGTGTTCCACGAAATCTTCGGCATGCCAGTGCAGCTGATCCTCGCGACAAGTCATCATTGATCTGTAATGTAAGAATATAAAATCAATGTTTGTATGAACATTTTTTTAAGCTTAATTTAATAATATTGGTTAGACACGCACCAGCTAAACTGCGCCACCAAACATTGAAGAGAAGAACTATGTGATATAAAGGAGGCAATTCAGCGATGAGTCGCCTACCATACCACCACATCAGTGACCCATCCCATAAAAGCAAAATGTGGAAGAGTCCATATTCACAGCCTGTGAATATGGACTCTTCCACATTTTGCTGTGAATCAGACACAATGACAGATGACAATCAGTGAATTAGTGTGAAATTACTGTGAATCACAGCAAAATGAAGACTCACCAAATTAATGAATGAGGAACACATGTCGAATAATTGAAAAGATTATACTATAAGTCTATCAGACTATCAGTCTATCACCAATGGTCAATTTATCAATTATATAAAAATAATACACTAAATCAATAGCATACCCAATGCGCAGTGACTCCCATGAAACTGCGGTGATTAGTTGACCATATGTCGCATGTAACACACACATGGTCAACTGCTGCCAGTTTTGCTTGTATGTCTTCCTTCATTGTACTGGTTGTTGTTGCAAGAGATCTAGCCAGGGTGCGTCTAGATGGCACCTGAACAGCCGGGTTGACGTCTGAAAAAAATATTTAAAAATTAAAACAAATACAATAGATTAGCTATGGAAAAAATATCAAAATATTTAGCTAGGCTAGCGATAGTCTAATGTTCATACAAATAATATGATTAATTATTTTAATCAGATATTAGCTATGGAAAAAATAGCAAATATTTGAGTTATACTAACATGAAAGAAGATCCTTAAATTCATGTAGTTCAACTAGGCTCAATGGTAGGAGCCCATTAGCCACAAGCGAGAGAATCTTCTTTTCAAGGATATCCTTGCATATTGGTGGTCCTGGTTTTTGCTTGGAAATGTGGAACATGCTTAGTGTTGACTGCTTGGCAATTTTGGCAGGGCCAGCATTGCTGCCGCTGGCATCTTCTTCTTTAGCTGGACGCTTGCGAGATTTCTTCTCCGATTCATATTCACCCAAAAGATCCGAATGTAGTTTCTGCACAAGAAAATAAATTATTATCATGCGGAGAGACTTCTTGAACACCCTGTATAATATTTATCAGAGTATCAAACTTCTAGTTGAAATTAATACTTAACAAGATTCTAAAATTTTGTTATCTTTAACTAAAATTATTTCACCATGATCAGTGCATTTTTATCCTATGTTAAATTGAAAGCCGAATTTCGTCCTTCAGTAACTAAATAGGAAAAATTACAGACATGGATCAGACAGAGAGAAAGACAGATACACCTGGCGTTTTATTATAGTTGGATATCGGCAGTTTTTAATGTAGTTACTAGTCTATAATCTATTAATATCTGAAGTGCACAATATATTCAAATGGACGTCTATGTAAATGTAGCATTAGTCTTGTATGGCACCAGTCACTTAAAATATGACTTGAACCATTATGTTAATGTTGCTACTTACTACTTAGTTACTAAGTAGTACTAACCCTGAGGTGCCTCAGAAGATTGCTTGTTGAGTCGAGGCCAGCAGACAGAATTGTAGTTTTCTTTGTACACTGTCTACAAATAACTTTGATACTGTTTCCAGTTTTTTCGACAATTTGAAAATATTTTCCGTTCAATAGCACAGATTGATCCTTATTACCAACATTGTTATCTAAATATATTGAATACTGTTCTGGTGACAACCTAGAATATTTGGTTCCCTTGGGAGCCTGTTGAAGTTGTAAAATTGCACTCATTATTAAAAAATTCAATCTGTAAATAAAATATGTTTAGAATTAATTTATTATGAATACGGACCTATAGGCTATATTTTATGCCTATATATAATATATATTAATAGAACACTTTTAACATAATTGCACAGTAAATTACACTTTTTACGAGCCTAAATTCCACAGCAACTACACCTTCCATGAGCCCACGCATGACGCAAGTCACCCAATTAACAGAAAACATAAACAGTCGGTGTTGAACAAAGTTGCCACCAGATGTCGCTTGGACAAAAAACAAATGACATTCGCATAGCGGCATATTTAAGAATCTGAAATTAAAAGTGATCTTGAAGTCTAAAGTGATCTTCAAGATCAAGATCACAAGAAATAAAGTGATCTTAGATCAAGATCAAGATCACCATAATAAAAGTGATCTTCAAGATCAAGATCAGATCACGATCTTGATCTTCAAGATCATGATCTGATCTTGAAGATCAAGATCGTGCCCATCTCTGTATATATATATATATATATATATATATATATATACTAGATGCTGCATATAAAAAATTACTGTTATTGCTTGTGTGTTTCTCTAAATCTGGTGAAGATATGACGTGGTCCGCATTTCCTGAATAGTTATTAAAATACCCCTTCTCTTCCTTTCATGGATATTATCATGATAGCAAACATTTTACGGGCTTATTTTATTTGGCCGAACTATATATAATATATATATATATATATATATATATATATATATATATATTGTGTGTGTGTGTGTGTGTGTGTGAGAGAGAGAGAGAGAGAGAGAGAGAGAGAGAGAGAGAGAAAGTAAATTACAAAGGCGATAAACGTTTTCAGCTAAAAAGCCCTCATTCAGATCACGAAATTAAAGAGAACTGAAGTATTGAACAGCATAAAGAAGAGCTTAACAGTTGCTCCAGTCACGCAATGCTCGTACGTAACAACAATGAAATGGGGGAGAGGGGGTAGTCCATTTTATCCATTGGGGAAAGGGGTTTCTGAACACATGTATATATATATATATATATATGTATATAAAATTATATATATATAAAATGGTGTGTGTGTGTGTGTGTGTATGATCATACCACAACTTGAATACTGCTCAGTTTTGACGTCCCCATATAAAAAGGAAGAAATTGATAAACTAGAAGAAACGCAGAGACATTTCGCAGCCAAGATTGATGGCTGCAAAGAACTCAACTACTGGGAAAGACTACGTAAACTAAATCTGTACTCCCGGAAAGAGGAAAGAAGAAGAGAGAGATATACCATAATCTACATATCGAAAATTATCGAAAATCTGGTACCAAACCTCAAACTAAACCCAATTACCATCCAGACAACGCTGGAAAATAGGAAAGGCAGAATGTGTATTGTTTCCAAATTAAAGGCCCGACAAGGGACCTCCTCATCTCTGAAAGAAAATAGCTTGGTCGTCAGGGGGCCAAGAATTTTGAGCCAGCTTCCGAAGGACCTCAGAAACAGCGGTCAAAGTTGAAGTCTTTAAGAGAAGACGAGATGCCTGGCTCAGGACGGTACCAGATGAGCCGGGTGTACCTGGCTATGTACAGTGGAGAGAGAGCAAGAGAGCAACTCGCTCCACCACCAAGCCAGACCTAGAGGCGGGGCCACCAGCTTGACCTTCGTCTGAAGAAAGACCGACGCACGGAACCCGAATAAGGTTAACAGGATTATATATATATATATATATATATATATATAATATATATACAGGGCTATTCAAAGTGATTCACCTGATTTCAAATGAGAATATTTTTTAATGTTACAAATACAGAGTGATTTGTGATACATGAACCAAAAGAAAAACTGTCCAAATTTTGTCTCTCACCTCATAAATGCTCTATGTGACTTCCCCTAGTTACACGAGCAACGTCGACACGATAGTCGAATTCCTCCCATACTCGCTCCAGCATGTCCGTTGTCACTGACTCTACGGCAGTAACAATGCGAGTTCGGAGCTCATCCAAAGATGTGGGCAACGGTGGCACGTACACAGTATCCTTAACGTACCCCCAAAGGAAGAAGTCGCACGGTGTAAGATCCGGCGACCTACCGATTTACAGCTCGAAAACTGCAACACACAAAACGCCTTCTGCTGTGCGGACGCCATTTTCACACTGAATGTTTGTTGCTAGGCTAGGCCACAGCATGACTTTGGAGCCCTCTCGCGGTGATTTTCTAAATCTCAGAGATTTCCTCTTTCATGTGGTGTATGCCCAGTTGATGCACGGTTGATAGGTACGGAAATATTCTCAGTTGAAATCGGATGAATCATTTTTAATATCTACAAGTACTGACATAAATTCAACTTTTAGAAGAGTATTGATATTGTATATAAGAATGCTTCATAAATTTTCATTGGTACATCTTATTTTTATCTCGTATTATGGGATCCCATTTACGAGGATTAACTACTTTAAAAATACTGATATCGAGCGAAAACTACTTTTAATATCGTTTTCGATTTATAAAATGGTTCATGAGGAGAAGTTTTTGTATTCAGGGTTGCAACTCGGGATACACTGAGTGAGGGATGAGATTTATCTTTCTCTCTCTCTCTCTCTCTCTCTCTCTTTACGTTATTTATACTGCGTGTTCTTTGCAGTTGAATGTGTGTATATATATATATATATATATATATATATATATATATATATATATATATATATATATATATATATATATATATATATATATACATACTGTTTCCTGAGGAAGAGTTAAGTCAAATTTGATATTTCCCTGCGGTCATTTTTTTTTCCTCAAATTCTTTGATGTCTTACATTAAATGTCGGAGTTAAACTAATTTTTTTTTTTATTTGTTAAATTTTTCCAAACGAACGATAAACGTTTCATAGCTATCCTATTTATGGTACGAGAGCTAAGGACGAATATAACTGAAATAATATTTCTCTGTACGAATACTTATGAGCACCAGTGTATATGCGCTTCTTGTTTGCTGAGGGTCCGTCCGCGTTCTCGTAAAGAACGATGAAAGTAATCAGAACTCGTGAATATTCCGACCAATGCAGAAACAATTATTATCAGGAACTTAACGCTACTTTTTACGTCATTCTTTCTTTTTAATTAATCTATATTATAAAGTTTTTGGCTTTAAAATGTAAGATTTTAATGCTAATTAGGAATGAATTACATCTCTTTTGACAAAATGCAGTTGGTTATTATAAAGTATTTTAATGACGCAACCCATAATTTAAATAAAGTTGGCTAATCAGACCGACTTTCCTTCATTTAGTGGAATTTTTTGGAAAAGAGTTGTGATCTTCTCTTTTGACCTTATTTTAACGAACACACACACACACACATATATATAATATATATATATATATATATATATATATATATATATATATATATATATATATATATATATATATATACATACTGTATATACGTGGTTCAGTCAATAAATGTGTGGATTTTATTGACTGTCTTTCTGATTAAACAATTCCGAATGTTTTTGACTGCTCTTAACAGCTATCGACTACATCTCGTGTATATATATATATATATTATATATATATGTATGTAATATGAAATATGAAAAATTGTGAAATTGTGAAAAATTTGTACGTGATGTGGCGAAAAATAAATATTATTTTCGGAATCAGCGTGCAAAACTTATTATGTAACTGGTAAAATATTTCGGACAACAAAACCATCTCAGGCCTGTGAATTATCCAATAAGGTTTTAAGAAATTAACATGACTCTTTTTCCAGGTGAATAATGCCTCCAGTTATGAATTTACAAGAGAGGGCCAAAATCGCAGCCCATTACGAGGTTTGGGGAACAGTGATACGAATTCAAAGGTGGTAGAGGGCTGAACATGGAGTTAATGCAACACTGAATGCACGAACAATCAAGAACTGCCACCAAAGGTTAATGACAACAGGCTGTGTCACAGACAAGAAAAGATCTGAACCACCATCAACCTCGCTGACTCCCGAGAACATCGCCACAGTGAATGAGATGTTCACAAGAAGTCCCCGAAAATCAGTGCGTGCAGGTGCACGTGAAAGTGGACTGACACATTACGCAGTGCAGACAATTCTCAGAAAAGACCCGTCTTTCAAACCTTGGAAACCCCATTACGTACATCAGCTGTTTCCTGATGACTGTGACAGAGGGATGGAATCCGCATAAATCTTTTGGGGTTGGAATGATGACTGGCCACAGTTGTTTGAGAACATTCTTTGGAGTGATGATGCATTGTTTCACGTTGGCGGGTTCATGAATCGACAATTTCCATTATTGGGCAGCAGTCAACCCTAACCATTGTGTGGAAACGGCTCAGGGTCGTCCAAAGGTAACAGTCTGGTGTGGTATCACATCCATCACAGTTGTTGGACCTTTCATTTTGAGGGACACAATGAATAGTGCAAGATGCCTCGAAATGTTATAAGATCGTGTGTAGCCAGTCATCTCTCAGTGGGAAAACATCGCAACACTGCTCTTAACAGCTATTGACTACATCTCATATATATATATGGTTTTTTTTTGTTGTGGCGGTTACACGTGTTTCGATCGAAGTCCGAATAAAAGGGGTATTACAGTAAAAATCCTGCAGTTAATCAGTTTTAAACGGTGCCGATATTGTGAGTTAATTGATAGTGCATAGTGGTATTTCTTTTTAAAAAGTAAAAATCGCGGCATATACAGGGTGTACATAAAGTCAGGATCTATTTTTGTGAAGCACTTGGAAATTATATGGAATTCAATCATAAAATGATAAAGTGGTAACATTTATTAAATAATTAAGAGTAGGATTCGACGTGACGCCCATCAGTATCCCTGCACAGTTCAAATCGTTCCGCAGCATTTCTAAACACATTCTGGAGCATTTGCGGGGTTATGTTATCTGCAGCAGTTCATATACGTGTACGTAAGTTTTCAAGACTCGTAATCTTCGTCTGATAGACGTGCGACTCGATAAAGCCCCATGCAAAGAAATCTAAAGGGGTTAAATCTGGTCATCTCGCGACACAAGGTCTGTTGCTTCCGCGTCCGATCCAGCGATTTGGAAAACGTCCATTTAGATAATCCTGAACAATTTTGGCATAGTGACAAGGAGCACCATCATGTTTATTCTAAGGTACTAACAGTTTAAAGACTGAATATGATCTGTATATAGAATGTTCATTTAATCGTGAGTCATATCCGCTACATCACTTTGTATCCGTCAAGGTAATTTCATTTTTTGGTTTACCCTGTATCGTGTTTTTTTTCCTTAGTATTACCTAGGAAAAAAAAACACAACACACACTACAGGAATAGCAACTGACGTCACTATTATGAGTCATAATGCGTGGATGACTCGTTATCTTACCGGAAACGGAGTGATTTCTTGTTTACTTTTATCGAATTTATATTCTTTCTTTCTTCTTTTTTACCGGATGTATATATTAAAGAGAGAGAGAGATACAGAGAGAGAGAGTTAATAATAATAATAATAATAATAATAATAATAATAATAATAATAATTAATTTCATTAGCTTACAAAGAGAACGAACGTTGCCAGACGTGAAGTTGACCGGCATGATCATTAATCCTGTGGCCATTGTCTAAAGACTATTTCAGATATTTATTTAGTTCTATTGCTAAGCGCCCTCGGCACGAGTTAGAGCCTCGCCAGAGGTAGGTATATGTACGAAGTTTTTTGGTGTTTGGCCAAACAATATTGGTTATAAAGATTTTTTAAGGTTCATTCTACAGTAGTATTTATATTTGTTATACTGATTTTTTAAGTATGATATTATGGTAGTATTCATATGGGTAGAGTACGTAAGTTTTCAAGACTCGTAATCTTCGTCTGATAGACGTGCGACTCGATAAAGCCCCATGCAAAGAAATCTAAAGGGGTTAAATCTGGTCATCTCGCGACACAAGGTTGTTGCTTCCGCGTCCGATCCAGCGATTTGGAAAACGTCCATTTAGATAATCCTGAACAATTTTGGCATAGTGACAAGGAGCACCATCATGTTTATTCTAAGGTACTAACAGTTTAAAGACTGAATATGATCATGTTCATTAATCCTGTGGCCATTGTCTAAAGACTATTTCAGATATTTATTTAGTTCTATTGCTAAGCGCCCTCGGCACGAGTTAGAGCCTCGCCAGAGGTAGGTATATGTACGAAGTTTTTGGTGTTTGGCCAAACAATATTGGTTATAAAGATTTTTTAAGGTTCATTTTACAGTAGTATTTATATTTGTTATACTGATTTTTTAAGTATGATATTATGGTAGTATTCATGTGTGTAGAGTACCTAAGTTTTCAAGACTCGTAATCTTCGTCTGATAGACGTGCGACTCGATAAAGCCCCATGCAAAGAAATCTAAAGGGGTTAAATCTGGTCATCTCGCTGGCCAAGGTCTGTTGCTTCCGCGTCCGATCCAGCGATTTGGAAAACGTCCATTTAGATAATCCTGAACAATTTTGGCATAGTGACAAGGAGCACCATCATGTTGATAGACGACGGTACTAACAATCCTATCCCCAATCAGATGAGGTTCAAGGAATTGCTGCAACATGTCCAGATAAATAAGCCTCGTAACTGTAGCTTCAGCAAAGAAAAAAGGACCATAAACCTTAGATTTTGTTAAACCCATCCAGACATTAACTTTAGGTGAGTCTCTTTCCCAATTTTGGACGAAATCATTCGGTCTTTCATCTACCCAAATTCGACAGTTATGGCGATTTATTTTTCCACACGTATGGAAAGTGGCTTCATCACTAAAGAGAATGTTGTCCATTAAATTATCACTCCAGATTTGTTCTACGAGATCAGCACACACAGCACTTCGTCGAAGGAAATCTTCCTCATGTAAATCATGTAAAACCTGCAAATGATAGCTTTTCTTCTGCAAATTAACTTTCAGAATTTTGTGCACAGATGACGTCGGGAGGCCGAGTCTGTGTGATGCAGCACGAACGGACGTACGTGGCTCCTCAGTGATAATTCCGCGTACTGCATTCACGGTAAGATCTGACATACACGGTCGTCCTGATCGTGCTTCATCATTTACAGATCCCGTTCGTTTAAATTTGTTCACCAGTTTTCGTATTGTCTTGTCTATTGGCCCCGGCTTATGAAATCTCCTTCTAAACTTCTCTCTGATGTCATTGTATTTCTTTCCCTCGATTCGCCAAATTACTATTGCCACACGCTCTTCTGTATTCATTCTAAGGGCTTCTGAAAAGAAAAATAGAAAAAAATAATTATTTCACAAAAATAGATCCTGACTTTATGTACACCCTGTATATAAAAAAAAATTTGTATAAAAACAAAGTGAATTAATATATACAGCATTTTTTCTGAGAGTCTCTTTGTAAGGGAAGCTGGTTTTTGAAGTGCCTGCAAATACCCCCATTATCCTCCGCAGCCACAGTCGAGAGCACCAATCAGTGAGAAGTATACAGCGTGCCAGATCCCCCATCCCATGCCCCCGGAATAACGGAGAATTCTTTCCCTCACTCAGATTGAGTCGTCCCCCACCCAATACCTCCCATAATACCCCTTTTTGAGTCAATTCAACAACATGGAAATGAATACTTACCTGCAACTCTGTGGTATCTGCAATGATGCAACAGATGAGACAGGGGCGATGAGGTGTGATTTTTGTCAGCTACTTTTTTATTTTAAAAGCCTAGAATTGGGAGATGAAAAAATCTCCCTTATAACTAACGCAAAGCAACTTAATGGAATAAAAATTTTCTGCGAAAACTGCTTGACCGAATTAAACTCTTTTACAGTATTTAAAGCAGAAAGAGACTACGAGAAGAAAATGAAAGAGGAAAGTGGGAACAAAGAATAGTGGAAAACAGAAGAAATGGAGAAAGGCGAAATAAAAAAAATCAAATACCGTCACAAAACGAGGCCGAAAACATGGAGGCGACAGAGTGTAAAGACAACAGATAGAATAATTGTGACGAAGGACATCAACACAAATTGCACAAATAGGAAAAGACAAGAGGGCAATCAAGAAAACGGAGTGAAACTGTCCACCAATAAAGAACAAAAAACAAAGGCCCCGAGTAAATATGGGGAAGGAATTATATGCAGATATTATATAAAAGATAATTGCAGATTTAAGAGAGGACAATGTATATATGAACATCCCCCAATATGCAATTTCTTCTATACTAATGGTCATTGTAAATTTGAAGACATATGCAAATTCTACAACCCGAACATCTGCAGGACTTACGCAAAATATGGAACCTGCAAATTCGGGAAAAAATGCTACTATCAACATCTCCCGACGGACTCAAAGAACAAAGGACAAAGTTTAAATGACAATAGGAATAACAATAACAATATGAATAGGAACACAATAAGCGAACAAAAATTTTTTTTCAACATCGCGGACACGTTACGGATACTAAATGTCATCCACATGCAGTTGACACAGCTGAAAACCCCCGAGCCAAACCGATACCGGGCAAGAAACTACCAGTACAAGTAGACGGAAACGGATCTCTCTCGGAGGATCATAGGGCAACGAATCAAGCGATATCGAAGGAAAACGAAATTGAAATGCACAAGGGGCAACGAAAAACAGAACATAAAAATTGTCCTGGCTAATATTCAAAGAATAAGACCAAACCAATCACTCAATAAGGTTTTGTACCTGAAAGGATTTATGGACGAAACAAGGGCGGACATCGCATGCCTCACAGAAACTCATCTTAAGGATTGTCAAGGAAATTGTGAAAACTGCGAACATTGTATTGATAAGAAAGAGATAAATATGGAGGGCTTCAACTTACTAAGAGCGGATAGAACGACGAGACGTAAAGGTGGCTGTGCTATATATGTACAGGAAGGTCATATGACAGAGACGATAATAAGTAAATCAAACAGCTATGTGGAAATCCTAGCAGTGAAAATGAAAAATTAAACGTGATACTAATAGTCATCTATAAACCTCCAAACACCCCAACCGAAAAATTCTCGGAGGCCATTCATGATATCAGAAAGCTAATAAAGGCCATAAACCCTCCATCCCCCAATATAATGATCTGCGGAGACTTTAACTTCCCATTTATAAAATACAAAAAGGTGGATAGGAATATATATATATATATATATATATATATATATATATATATATATATATATATATATATATACACCAGGACAAGGGGGGCACAAGAGAAGACCAAGAGCAAGCAAAAATGTTGATGGCTCTCACAAATGAGTTTATGCTGACACAGGAGATAACAGAAAATACCAGAAAAAATAACTGCCTAGATCTGGTATTCACGAATAACACGAACTTGATTGCTGATATAAAAATAACCCCAACCATTATCTCAGACCATAACTTAATCGAGATATCAACAAATATGACGACAGCATTAAAAGACAATACACATATTGAGGAAAGAAGCAAATTTGGGGCCTTTAACTTAAACTCCAAAACTATAAATTGGGAAGCAATCAGATCGCACATGGCCCAAATAGAGTGGAGAACAATTTTCGAGAATGAAACAACTGAAGAAATGCTAACAACCTTGGAAGAAAAAACGCTGATAAATTTAGAAAAGTATGCTCCGAAATCACAGCCAAAAGGAAAGAGGAGCTGGCTAGAGAGGCAAAAGAGAAGACTATTCAGAGAGGCAAAAGAGAAGACTATTCAGAGAGGCAAAAGAGAAGACTATTCAGAGAGGCAAAAGAGAACTATTTCGCAAAAGAAAGAGAGTGGAGTCGAAGTTAGGCAACTGCGGAGAAAATGACAGGAAAGTAATACAAGAAAAACTGGAGGGTATCGGTAGGAAAATACAAGCCCTGATTAAGCACCATACAGAGAGGGAAGAGAAAAAGGCGGTAGAAGCAAAAAAGGAAAATCCAAAATACTTCTATAGCTATGCAAAAAGGAAAACAAAAACGCACGCTGCTACTGGGCCCTTAAGGACGAGAAATAATGAACTAACCGACGATCCAAAAGATATATCTGAAACATTGAGAGCCCAATATGAATCAGTTTTCAGTACCCCAAAAAGTGACAAAGCGATTCTTGACATAGATGCATTCTTTGAAGAGGAATTGTAAGGAGAGTATATAACAGACTTTGATTTTACACCAGAAGATGTAGCGAGAGCTATATGACAAATGAAACCACATTCAGCTGCAGGTCCGGACAAATGGAACGCATTATTGATTAAAAACTGTAAAAATGAAATAGCTACACCTTTATACTGGAGATGGAGAAGATCCCTAGACACTGGGGAAATACCGAGCATCTTGAAAAGAACAAACATTGTCCTTATATATAAAGGAGGGGACAGATCTCAAGCAAAGAACTATAGACCAGTGTCATTGACGTCCCACCTCACCAAAGTATTTGAGAGAATAGTTAGAGAGAAAATTTGATTTCCTGGAGACACGGGAAGGATTCAACGAAAATCAGCATGGATTCCGATCAGGTAGATCATGCCTATCACAACTAATAGAACACTACAACAATATCATAGATGCACTTGAAGGCAATGACAACTACGATGTTATATACACAGATTTTGCTAAAGCTTTCGACAAATGTGACCATGGTATAATAGCACATAAAATGAAATATATGGGAATAACAGGCAAAGTAGGAAAATGGATCTACAACTTCCTCAGAGAACGTCTGCAGGTTCGTCAAAATTCAAGGTATGTCATCATCAGAATCGGACGTACGCAGCTCAGTACCACAAGGGACAGTACTGGCCCCATTACTGTTCATTATCATGCTAACAGACATAGACAGCGGAGTAAACAGCAACAGTATAGTAACATCCTTTGTAGACGATACAAAGCTCAGCAGAAAAATCAGCGATGTAAATGAAGTGGAGGCCTTGCAGAGGGACACGAACAAAATATACAAATGGTCAGAAGACAACAACATGTCATTTAACACCGATAAATTTCAGCTCTTAGGATATGGTAGAAAAGAGGAACTTAAACAGACTGCATATTATGCTCCAGATAGACGGAAAATTCAGAGAAGCACGAAAGCGATCGATCTGGGGATAGTAATGACAGATGATGCGAAATTCGAAACACAAAATCAGATAGCGATAAATAAAGCAAAAAGAGTCGCCGGACAGGTACTAATAACGTTCAAGAGAAGGGACAGGACAGTAATGATTCCCCTGCTGAGAACACTGATTATACCAAAACTTGAATACTGCTCAGTTTTGATGTCCCCATATAAAAAGGAAGAAACTAATAAACTAGAAGAAACGCAAAGACATTTTACAGCCAAGATTGATGGCTGATCGAAAAACTGGTACGAAACCTAAAACTAAACCAAATTACCATTTAAACAACACTGGAAAATAGGAGAGGCAGAATGTGTAGTGTTCCCAAATTAAAGGCCCTGACAAGGGACCTCCTCAACACTAAAGGAAAATAGCTTGGTTGTCAGGGGGCCAAGACTTTTCAACCAGCTTCCAAAGGACCTCAGAAACGTAACGGGGGTCAAAGTTGAAGTCTTTAAGAGAAGACTGGATGCCTGGCTGAGGGCGGTACCAGATGAGCCGGGCGTGCCTGGCCATGTACGGTGGAAAGCGCAATAAAGCAACTCGCTCCTCCACCAAGCCAGACCTAGAGGCGGGGCCACTAGCTTGACCTCCTTGTGTAGAGAGACCACCGCACGAAACAACATAAGGTTCATAAGGTAAGGTGTATATATATATATTTGAAAAATAATGTGTATAGAAATGATCCAAGAACACTCCAAGACCTAAAACGCAATATCTCTGAAGAAATCGAATCGATCGGATCTGACGTCCTTTCTGATGTCATGCGAAGCATGCTCACGAGAGTTCATGAATGTTCTAGGCGTAATGGAGGTCATTTAAAAGATATTATTTTTTAAAAATAAGGAATCATATTAAATCTAAATTTTCCCTCTTTCTAATGATATATGCATTTTTTCTGTAGGATTAAAACTTTACAAATTATTGAATTTTCTTTCGGGTTCCATATTTAATGGACACCCTGTATGTTATATTATTTCTCTCCATTACGAGTTCACGGGGAACTCATTATTTCATTTAAACCGAACAACGCCCCATACTAATAATTCAAATTCAAATTCAAGTTCATAGGGAACTCATTATTCTGTTTATATCGAGCCACGACCCCTTAGTACAAAGAGTTTATTTAATTTCATATAATTCATGTACTTTGTGTCCCTGGATACATTCCTAAAACGGAAGAAGAGATTGGTTTTTCCAGTTACGCCCCAATTGAAATCTAAAATAAATGACTCCGCCTATTCGAAGTGTAACTGCACCCTAGCGGGACAAAGGGCTTAGATTAATTTAATAATTATATTATCCATTTAATATTTCCTTTCAAATAAAAATCACACGCAAACTGAAGTACAGAAAAGAGCAATGACGTGACCACTTCGTGCGAGTGACGCGGTCCGGTTACGTGGAGAATTAATCCGTACAGGGCTCGAGTCGTGTTAAGAAGTCTCGAGATAAATTTGGCAACGGTAGAGAGAATCCGTGTCTATCGACTCAGAGATTTAATATAATTTAGAAGTAAGGTAACTTTGATTTAAAGTCGATCCAATAACGACTTACTTGACATTCGATAAAAATTAATTTCAACTGTAAAAACACTCTTAATTCGAGTAAAGAGAAAAATCTGGCCAACGAGTTTTTCTTGCCCCTGACGATCCCTTAAATATCGCACTCTAATTTTATGAACCTGAAGAAGCTAGACATCGCGACGACGTCTTCAGGTCATCATCATCATCGAGGGTACAATATGTTATACTCGAAGCATCAATAGAGTATAGCATATATATATATATATATATATATATATATATATATATATATATATATATATATATATATATATATATATATATATATATATATATACACAACGAATTACATCATAAACAATAAGAAAGGAGCCTTTGAAATTAAATTAATTTCATATGAATTTATACCGTATATTTTAAACGTTTTTATACGTTGTTATGTAATTATTTCCTTTCTAAGTTTCTCCTCGCATGCCTATGCAGTTCAAACGCATATCAAGCCTATATCCATCCTCTTCTATTTCCTATCAAATCCAGATACTTTTCAGGATTTCCAAAGCGTTTATATACGTCGTGGTTTTCCTCCGTATATGAATGTTATTTTAAAATTCATCTGTGAACGGAGATGGCAGTCCAATCGGGATAAGATTAATTACAGGCCTTTTCAATAAACAAAGGACTTAATCGAGCGACTGGATTCTGATAAAAATATAAAAATGGATCACTCTATAAAGCCTTTGATGTTCGTGTTACATAATATATATATATATATATATATATATAGATATATACCAAGGTAACCAAAGTGTGTGTGTGTGTGTGTATATGTACTCCCAATGCAGAAATTATTCAAGTTGGTTCCTCAGTTATATATAATATTATATATATATATATATATATATATATATATATATATATATATATATATATATATATATACAAACTCAGAATGGTCGCCTGAGAAACTTATATGTTAAACACAGACCGTGCATGGAACAAGGAACTCTTCTGGGAAATTACATCCACTATAATTGGAATAAGTAATGATAAATGACAAATACTATAGTTTTTTCTTTTCATGATATACAGTATTTGTTATTTATCATTACTTATTCGAACTACTGTATAGTGGATGTAATTTCCCAGAAGAGTTCCTTGTTCTATGCACGGTCTGTGTTTGACATATATATATCTATATATTTTATATATATATATATATATATATATATATATATATATATATATATATATATATATATATATATATATATATATATATATATATATATATATATATATATATATATATATATGAGTTGTAATAATTTTATTTTTGAACCGATTTTAATGAAACAAACTCTAAATGATACATTATCAAGTAAGGTTTTAAGCACAACACTTTAAATTTCCACATATGTTACTGCACTTTCACCACATTTCCTTAATCGAACTGGCACGTTCGCTACTGCTGATCGCAATATGTTTTCAGGAATATTGGTAAGAACATTGGTTATTCTCTCCCCCAGTTCATGCAGGTTTTTTGGTTTCGTGGGATAAACTTCTTCCTTGGCCCACCCCTACAGGAAAAAGTCATAAGGCGCGAAGTCTGGGCTGTGTGGAGGCAATTCATGAACGCCACATCTCCCAATCCATCTTCCTGGGAAATGATCGTGCAGCCATGCGCGGACACCATTTGCGAAATGACGGGGTGTCCCATCCTGTATGAAGTGAAGTGTTGCGATGTTTTCCCACTGAGAGATGACTAGCCACACACGATCTTATAACATTTCGAGGTATCTTGCACCATTCATTGTGTCTCTCAAAATGAAAGGTCCAACAACTGTGGTGGATGTGATACCACACCAGACTGTTACCTTTGGACGACCCTGAGCCTTTTCCACACAATGGTCAGGGTTGACTGCTACCCAATAATGACAATTATGTCGATTCACGAACCCGCCAACGTGAAACACTGCCTCATCACTCCAAAGAATGTTCTCAAACAACTGTGGCCAGTCATCATTCCAACCCGAAAAGATTTCTGCGGATTCCATCCTTCTGTCACAGTCATCAGGAAACAGCTGATGTACGTAATGGGGTTTCCAAGGTTTGAAAGACGGGTCTTTTCTGAGAATTGTCTGCACTGCGTAATGTGTCAGTCCACTTTCACGTGCACCTGCACGCACTGATTTTCGGGGACTTCTTGTGAACATCTCATTCACTGTAGCGATGTTCTCGGGAGTCCTCGAGGTTGATGGTCGTCCAGATCTTGTCTTGTCTGTGACACAGCCTGTTGTCATTAACTTTTGGTGGCAGTTCTTGATTGTTCGTGCATTCACTGTTGCATTAACTCCATGTTTACCCATCTAACACCTTTGAACTCGTATTACTGATCCCCAAACTTCGTAACGGGCTGCGATTTTGGCCCTCTCTTACAAATTCATAACTGGAGGCATTATTCACCTGGAAAAGAAAGTCATGTTAATTTCTTAAAACCTTATTGGATAAGTCACAGGCCTGAGATGGTTTTGTTGTCCGAAATATTTTATCACTTATATAGTAAGTTTTGCACGTTGATTCCGAATATTCATTTTTCGCCATCACCTACAAATTTTTCACAAAAATGTCATATTTCATATTACATATGTAAGTAATTTTCATTAAAATTGACTCAATTAAATTTTGATTAAAAACTACTGCCTATAAATGCTTCCAGATCAGAAGTGACGTCATAGCGTCTTCCAGAACATTTGAGAAACGCACTGCTAGTATATAAGTGATTGACAAGCCACAAGATGAGTAAGTCTGTCTAGTGCGTGCGAGGTTATAGTTTTTTATTATTCAAAGGTGCGCGGTGACTATATTTCTCTTTTGAAATTTGTTTATTTGTCGTTATGGCAACCAGAGGGTGTGTAAATAGCCCAAACATTTTTTGTTGTATTTGTGAAAAATTTACTGTGAAAAAATAAAGGCGAGATCAAGATCAAGACAAATCATGGGCTCCATATAAAATTTGAAGTGTTTGTGTTGAGCAACTTAGACTGTGGAGTAAAGGTAAAAAGGATTCTTTACCTTTTGAAATTCCAATGGTCTGGCGTGAGCCTAGAAATCACAGCAATGACTGCTATTTTTGTTCATGAAACGTGCAAGGCTACAATACTAAAAATAAAAAGGAAATTTCTTATCCAAACTTTCAGTCTACTATAAGACCTGTTGCTCATAGATCTGGTGTACCTGTACCTACTAAACCAAATACTCTTGATATAACTTCATCTGATTCGGTGTCGGATGACGATGGAAACGATGATATTGATTGTTTTCAACCCGAAACATCTGGTGAACCCCAATTGTTTACACAAAGTGAACTTAATGATTTGGTAAGAGATTTTATGTCTCCCGAAGTATTCTTCAGAGATTTTGGGATCCAGACTTCGTGCAAAGAACTTTCTTTCTCCCGAGACGTCATTTTACTGGTACAGAAATCGAGAAAAAGAATTCATCCAATATTTTTCTCAAGAAAACTCACTGGTATATTGCAACAATGTTTCGGAAGTAATACTTAAGCTAGGCGCTGCAGTCTATGACCCAAATGAGTGCAGACTTTTCATTGATTCCTCCAAAAGAAGTCTAAAAGGCGTCCTCCTTCACAACGGTAACTTGCATGCATCCGTTCCTGTGGCTCATTCGGTTCACTTGAAGGAAACGTACGAAAATCTTGAGCTTCTTCTAGCTAAGGTTAAATACAAAGAACACGGTTGGCTACTTTGTGAAGACTTAAAAGTGATTTGTATGTGTTTAGGTCAACAACCAGGTTATACGAAGTTTCCATGTTTTTTATGTGAATGGGATAGCCGAGCAAGAACTCAACATGGATAAAAAAAGGAATGGCCACGCAGAGTCAAACTGACACCTGGTTCTAAAACATTCAACGTGAAAGTTTTGTTGACACGAAGAAAGTCCTTTACCTCCGATTCACATAAAATTGGGCTTGATGAAACAATTTGTTAAAGCCTTGAACGAAGATGGAGATTGTTTTAAGTATCTGTGGGGTAAATTCCCAACTCTTTCGGAAGTAATATTGAAAGAAGGGATTTTCGTTGGTTCCCAGATTAGAAAACTGACTTTGGATGAACACTTTGAAAGAACAATGAACAATCTTGAAAAAGAAGCATCGATTGCTTTTAAGGATGTTATCAGCAAATTTTTTGGGAACAACAAGGACCCAAATTACCAAAACATTGTGAACAACATGCTAAATAAGTTCAAAGAGTTGGGTTGTAATACGAGTTTAAAATTACATTTCTTACATTCACACTTGGATTACTTCCCTGAGAATCTCGGCGAAGAACAAGGAGAACGGTTTCACCAAGACATCAAAGAAATGGAGAAGAGATATCAGGGAAGGTGGGACATCAGCATGATGGCTGATTACTGCTGGATGTTGAAACGGGGTACTCCGGAATTATTACATAAAAGAAAAGGAACAGCGCGTACATTCGAGACTAAAAGGCCTAGCTCTCGCAAGAAAACTCAGGACAAATAAAGATGAATATGTAATTGACGTTAATAGTCTTCTTTCTTTTTAAAGTTGTTTGCCTTTGTAATTAGTATAACAAAGCGAAATAGGTACCTAATGTAAATTGAAATAAATAATATTTATTTATGTTGTTTTTTCCCTTCCAGTTTGCAGAAAATCTTTACGTGTTAGAAAACAATGGACACCTTATTCGAAATCAGCTTAGTTGAATTATATAAAATCAGTTATTAGTAAAAAAACAACTCTTACAAAGTTCTCATTCGCAGGCCTGTGTAATCTATCATTTACAATTTATTTCATTAAAATCGGTTAAAAAATAAAATTACTACAACCATTTAAAAATAGGTAGTGACTTATCATACACCCTGTATATATATACTATATATATACACACACACACAGTATATTCATATATACACTCCTTGGTTGACTTTGGAGTTTAACAAGATTCGATTCTAGATTCAATATTGAAGGACACGACGTTTTAAACTTCTTTTTTTTTATACAGAAAATGACAAATTAGAAAGTGCTTTCTGAACTTCCTACGCAAACCTCCGTTCCAATTTCACTTCAGGATACAAATACACACTTCACAGGAAATCCCAGATCACTTCACTCGTTTTCAAGAAAATTAATATTTTCTTCAATACATGGTAAGTCTAATTGCTCAGCGGCAAGGAGGAGGAAACGCGAAATCAATCTTCTCTCACGTTATTAAAGTGACGAATAGTGAAAGTCTCCAAAGTTCGATCACGTGTAAAACTTAGGTTTGAAATTATTTTTGAAGTTTTTGTCGTATATTGTTCTATAACAGATTTTGTCATAAAAAAAATAAATTGGGTGAGAGAACGCTATCAGAAAAGGGGGGTTGGAGTCTTTTTTATTGCTTCGCAAAAGGCTGTCGTCCATAATTATTTATCCGTGAGTACGGCCATCAGAGACTGGCGCAGCGATATTAATTAACGCTATTAGAGTCGAACCCTCGACCTCGTATTTCACTTCGTTTATATGAAAACGGTGTTGTACCCAGTGATTCAAAGGCACTGGGGGTGGGGGTGGGGGTCCCTCGATGAATGACTATCCTAACGAATTTTAGAATGGAGATCGGTTTTGGTGGAGGGAAATGATGTAACTTAAGACATCATGGAGTGTTACTGTTTGATGTAAAAGGGAACTGTCCCTCTGAATATCCTAGAGTAGGATGCGGATGGAGCAGCTAACAAAAAAAAAAAGGATAAGTATTAAACTTTAATGAAACCTAAATTTAACACCCCCCTCCCCAAAAAAAAGAAAAAGAAAATTAACAACTTTATATTCTAAAAGAGTTAAAACAACATTGAAAAATTGGATTAATTTGAGTACTTGATGAAGACCTGAGCATATAGCTCGAAAGCTTTATTGTGTTTCTGATAAATCCATTTCTTAATGTGGATTTTCTCTCTAAACTTTTCGTATTTGAGAATATTCAATGAACAATTTTGTAAGATTTTGAACAGTTTTTGAAAGCGGCACAACGTCTGGAAGGTTTTGTGTGGATTTTGACGGGTAATACGGATACGGATACGGGTAAGGGTAATTAAGGCAATATATTTAATTAATATTCTTAATTACGAGAAATTGAATGAAAGGAGTAAGACCACATTGAGAAAATTAATTTATTGCAGCGCAAGCTTTCGACCTATACAAACGTCTTCATTAGGTGCCACTAATGAAGTATAGGTCCAGAAATATGTGGTGTAATAAATTTATTTTTTCATTGTGGCTTCACTCCCTGAAGGAAAAATACATTCCGTTCATATTAAAAGCTTGAAAAAAATGGTGTTAAAAAGATATATGAATTGACGCGACTTCGGAATAACACGACGACGCTACTTTATAGTTCATCTAAAATGGGATTTTCATAAGTAACACAAGTATTTTTATTTTTATTATTATAAAATTGAGTTAATCACTGATTTTATATAAATCCTTATTTGTTATACAGTTTAGAATAAAAAAAAAAATTCGCCGAAAACATAAATAAATTGTAGAAAAATCATAAAAAATTTATTATTGGTAAGATTCTCTTTTCCGTCCGATATTTTATTCCTTTAGCTGACAGTATTAAAATTTAAAGAACGAAACCTAGTCATTACTGATTATTAATTTCTGGTGGTTTTTAAAAATTTTATATTATCAGGCGAACTTTTTTCCGAAACTGAAACTGAAAAGACAAGAAACAAACTGAATTGGGAAATATCGAATTCATTTTGTGGCAGCAAAATTAACCTCAACAGAGCAGTGTCGTGCAGAGGGGAGGGAGGGGGTATGGAGTCCCTCCATGACTCAGAAGTCATGAAGGGAAAAGGGCAGCTTGAAATTAGAACTATATAGCGATGAGCAAGGTTTGATGTCAGATATCTTCGCGATCTATGATTAGCGACGGCTGTAAAATTATCTTCGACCCCCTAAAGAGGTGCCTTTTTTTGGCTATGAGCACCTGCTCCTTAAATGTTCTCTGCACAGCACTGCAGCAGAGTATGTAGCCACTTGATTATACTGTCAGTGGTTTTCATGCGGTTCATTGACAGGTGTTCATGTGGTCACACTATGAACCTGATTGTCTTACATATTATATACAGGGTGGGAGAAAAGTCTTTAAGGATTTTATACATACAACTCTTTAGTTAACATTATACAGATAAGTGTTCAAATGATGAAACAAATCAAACAAAAAGTCTAAAAGAATTTTATTCATACAAATATTTTGTTAAATTGTAATGTAATCTTCAAGAAGTTCTCTATCCGCTATCATACATTTGTGAATTCTCTCTGTGAAACTCTTCATTGTTCTTTTGAACATATCGAGTGGGATCCTTTTCAGTTGTTCATCTATTCTGCGGCGAAGGGCATTCACATTTGGATAGATGAAACCAGGAGTGTAGAGTTTGTCATGCAAATAAGCCCAAAGCCAGAAATCACATGGGGTTAAATCAGGTGATCTGGCTGGCCACTCGATGGGACCTCGCCGCCCAAGCCATCTTCCTTCAACGTTCTTATCCAGAATCTCACGGGTATCTGCACAGTAATGTGGCGGCGCTCGATCGTGTTCATAAAGCCAATTCCTGCCAACGCCATTAGTAAACTGTGACAAAACTTTGTCTCTCAATAGAGTTTTCCATCCATCATATCTCTCAATATGTTAAAGGAAACGACTCCTGAATAACCAATGCACGCCCATTGTAGTCCAGTGTAGCCGTTTTAACGGGTTTACCCAATCGTATTTGGGGATTTTTTTTCGCCCAGTAGTGAACGTTATGTTTGTTTCTTTTACTCATTAAACCGAAGACATTCATCTGAAAATTTGATCTTTCGAAGTTGTTGGATCGACTTGAAAACTGGTCAGGACATTTTCTTTGTCGTTCTGTCACCGTTACTTGCCTTCTGCTTCTTGGACAATCTTTTACCAGGCTCCCTGTTTCCAAAAGTTTGAGCTTCCAGTATCGAAGAGTGGTTGCATTATATTTTTCTTGAAATAAACGCAAACTTTCTTTACAATTATTATAAGAAATATCCCACGATACAAGATATATTTTTTCTTCATTGCTGTATTTCATCCTTACTGACATGGCGCTGACTGGGGCTAAGGCCTAGAGCCTTCCTGTTTTAGAGTCATTCCTGGCCTTGTATAGTCGCTTTGAAAAGTATCGCATACACTACAGTGATATCAATGGAATTTATTTATTATTAACAAATTATTTGTATGTATAAAATTCTTAAAAACTTTTCTCCTACCCTGTAAATGTATCATCAGCATTATCATTAAATATTAATTTATTTTCAACAAAAGGCGAAAGATAATTTCTGATAGATTTCTATGGAGAGTGAAGTAAAGAGACCTAAACTATAAGGATATAGGGGTGATTTTACCTTACATCCACCGTACACCAATATATATATACATATAATAATGAACATAAAGGAAATTGGGTCTAAGAACGCAATGAAATAATGATAAACCTCGATTTATCAACCGATAACAAATACGATTTAAAATATGATGTGAACAAATTAACCAGATTTAGTCGGCGCGTTGATGAAACCGCGTAGAAGGAATTAGTCAGCCTTAAAATAATCCCAGTGAGCAATCTCTCATTACCTATTCCGGATTACGGAAAAAATATCCGTAATATGTCAGTGATTTCGTTCAGGACTGGAAGAAGAGGAGGAAAAGGTAGTTGTGTGTGTGTATATATATATATATATATATATATATATACCGTAAGATGGGGTAAGTGGGCACCTGCTGGGGTAACTGGGCCCAACTAAGTTTAAGGTAAATTTCGTTATATAACAGTATGAATTTTTTCCATAAATTGTAGGTATCTACGTATGTATAGGTACCTAAAATGTACGGAAAAAATAATAACAAAATTTACCTTAAACTTAGTAGGGCCCAGTTACCCCCTACAGGTGCCCAGTTACCCCCATCTTACGGTATATATAGATAGTCTGGTTTGAAGCTCGACTTTTTCTACGCATACACGGTCTCTGCGAAATCCATATTGTATCCATGCCTTATTCTTTATTTCTTACTGTCAGTCATCCCCTACAATCTCTCTCTCTCTCTCTCTCTCTCTCTCTCTCTCTCTCTATATATATATATATATATATATATATATATATATATATATATATAAATTCTTTTGCAGGAATTTATAGTTTAATTTCGAGGCCAGAATTTGTTAAAACATTGACCCCCATAATAAATAATGCCAATAATTCGAAAGGAGAATTCATTCTTTTACATCATTTTTGGGTTTTTTCGATCAATTTTCTTTTTTTTTTCTTTTTTTTTTTTTTTTTTTCCCCCTTTTGGTTTGGTTTCGTTGGAAAGAGAATATTAATATAAAACCATAAAATTTTTTCCCTGAAACCATATTTTCTATCAAGTTGCGTGATAGAAGTTGGTCAAACACGCAATCGATTATTACTATTTTTCAAGATAACCGCAAAAAAAAAAAAAAAAAAAAATTTCCATCAAGTTTGTGAGAATGTCCGTTTCTTTTCGAGGCAACTTCTCATTGTAAAAATAATGCTATTTCGTACTTCCGAAATCTGCTACTTTATTAGTACTTTTGGTAATAAATGTAAAATATTTGTTCATTTGTACTATTTGTACGTGAAATACATCCATTGTTTTATGTACTGTATATGCATATACAGGGTGTCTCAAAAGTCACTATCTATTTGGAAAAATAATGGGAATTACGAAAAACTGGTTTAAGACATGAAAAATATATTTATTTCAAAGTAAGTGCCACAGAGAATTAGTGCTATTTATTTATTTGTCTCCACATGGCGACCATCAGTGTCTCTAAGAGCTCAAAGCGATAAGTTGTTTCCCGGAACACACTTTCCAGCATTTGAGGTGTTATTTTCTGAACTGCATCGGTAATACGATTTCGAAGTTCGGCTACATCACTAATTCTTCTACCAGTGTACACCTTAGACTTAATGAAACCCCAGGCGAAAAAATCTAATGGTGTTAAATCGGGTGAACGTGCTGCCCATGGTTGTGTTCCTCCACGACCAATCCAGCGACCGGGGAAGCGTCTGTCAAGATAATCACGTACAATTATTGCATAATGGCACGGTGCTCCATCCTGCTGAAAAACTACTGTGTCAAGAATGCCATCTGTAAGAAGTTGAGGTTCGAGGAATTGTTCAAGCATGTCAAGATAAATTTATAAATTACACAAAATTCGAAATAAACCAATTAACTTTTTTAAATACGCAAATTTGCACCAGAAGTACATATCTTTATGCCAGCATAGCATTTTAAAAAAAAACATCTAATGTCACCGAAATAGATAGTGACTTTTGAGACACCCTGTATAAATATTAGTTTATTGATAAACTGTCTATATTGGCCCCTCCTTCCTGCATATATATATATTATATATATATATATATATATATATATATATATATCACTCTTGGTAGCGAAGTGGTAGACCGTCGGGCTGTTAATTTGAACGTTCTGGGTTCGAGTTTCGGGCCGGGTTTCAGACTTCAACGTTTAAGGTGGCTCTTTGGGGGCTTTGTTACTGAGGTAGTGGTTCGGATTCCACGTAAAACTGAAGGGCTCCTTCGTCATATGACCTTATTAGGTGTTATGAAGACATTTCAAGAATCCCAATTATTATTATTATTATTATTATTATTTTTATATAGTGTACGTAAATATTATATCTTTGCCCAGTATTAAACACTGTACTCGTATATTCTATCAAAGTGATAGAAATGGTGTGATTTTAGTGCATGGCATTTCTCTGTGAGGGAGAAGAAACATTCTAGCCAATTACGCATCAGCTTTTAGGAATCAGCCAATCAGCATACCGCTTACTTTCTTGGTCGGGGAAATGGCGGTGGAGACAAACAGGTGCAGCTCAGGCTGAGTTAGTTAAAACATCTCCTTATAACGAAACGTGTTTTCGATAAAGATAGGTTTTTCGAAATGCCCAAGGTGCTCGGTTAAGAGAGATTTCGTTATAATGGAGTGTCGTTATTGAGAGGTTTTACTGTATTTAATGCCTTATGCACTTCATATAATATATATATATATATATATATATATATATATATATATATATATATGTAGAGAGAGAGAGAGAGAGAGAGGATTACAAGGAGTTACAAGGACAAAGACCTTTCGGTCCACTCGGAAAGTTCCTGTTATTGAACTGGTTCATTTTTCAACTATTCTAGCAGTAGCAGTAAACTGGATACAAAAGCATAAGGCTCTCTCCCTATCCTTCGCATCCTCCCCACCAGAGGGTGATCACCTGTTGTTGCTACGGCGAATTCAGGAGTCTCCCACTATTTTTTATGCAGGAAGGAGGGGCCAAGGGCAAATGCCCGAAAAAAGCGCCCCTCCCATAGAAGAAGAAGAGAGCCAAAATCAAGGTCCGGCGTTTTCGAGATGCCTAGACACTCTGCCCCGGCCAAGGAAACAGTAATCATCCCATGGGAAATCACAGAAGTACTGCCTAAGGGCCTCCCAATCAGCGGCGCTGAAGTGCTTAGAGGTATTTATGAGGAAAGTGATAAAAAAATGAGTTGCTCGATGGGTGATCATGCCATGTAGGGCACGTTCAACCAGAGACGTCTATCTAAAGTAGCGGGAGAATTAAATGGAGGAGGAAGTACTTAAACAAACTCCCGTAGAGTACCCTGAGTGTATTCAGAACTATGTCCAGCCTATTTTTAAACATATTTACACTTTAACTTGAAACAACCTCCAAGGGAAGGTGGTTTCAAATATTAACTATTTTATAGATGAAAATACCGCAGATGGAGGTACTAAATATTTTAAGTTCCAATTTAAAACCATTATTTCATGTCTGATTTGTATTAAATGAGAATAATTTCCTGTAGTCTACCCTGTACCCTGTCTATTCCATTAAGCATCTTGAAAACTTGAACAAGATGACTGCGCAATAGGGCGGCTCGTTTTTACACTTTTTTCGATATTTGATTGGGGGTAGTGCGGAAAAGTTGCGATTTGGAGAGAAAATAAAGTGTGTAAAATTTTTTTGATCTACGTCAATACCTTCCGGTGGCGGCGAGTCCTTAAAAATCGAAAAATAGGCCTAACGGGGTAGATTGGAAAATGGTTTTAAAGACTTACAAAATAAACAATAAAAATGTCAGCACAATCTGTTAATAACTTCCGGTGGCGTCTTAGCCGTTAAAATATCCAAAATATTGATTTAAAGCAAGTTTTAACAAGATGTTATACAAATGTTAATTCCGGTATATTTCTGTGCAAACAACCCTAAGAACACTATTATAGGCTTGAATAAATTAATAGCAGTCATTGAACAATGAACATTATATAAAAATTATATAAAATTATATACAAATTTTATGTGTTTTTAGGCCTATTTTTCGATTTTTAAGGACTCGCCGCCACCGGAAGGTATTGACGTAGATCAAAAAAATTTTACACACTTTATTTTCTCTCCAAATCGCAACTTTTCCTCACTACCCCTAATCAAATATTGAAAAAAGTGTAAAAACGAGCCGCCCTACTGCGCAACCTCCTGGTCTCTGAGGTAAACAGATTTAAGCGTTCTGATCTCTGTTGGTAGTTTGCAATCTCATTGAAGGGATCAGTTTTGTGACCCTTGCTTGTACCCTTTCGAACCTTTCTATATCTTTCCTAAGGAACGGAGACCAAAGCTGTACACAGTACTCGGGTTGAGGTATGACTAGTAAATTGTAAAGAGACATTACAATCTCCTTGTTTCTAAATTGGGAATCTTTTAACGTAACCCAATATTTTTAAGGTCCTCTTTTCAACTTCCGTACAGTGCTTTGACGGTTTGAGATCATTACTAATGTAAACTCCTAAGTCTTTCTCTAGATCAGTCTCATTGAAGTTGCTCCCCAAGAGAGAGTAATCGGTCTTCGGGTTCTTGTAACCTATGCATTACCTTACATTTGTCCAAGTTCAATGGCATCTGCCAAGTAGCAGACCATTGTCCCAACTTATCAGTTTGAAGCGTTCTTACGCCCTCCTCATTATTTATATTATTTCCTAATTTCGTATCGTCTGAAAATTTAGAAATTGTACTTAGAAGCCCAACGTCTATATCGTTAATATAGATGATAAAAAGTAAGGACCCAGGACGGAACCATGCAGAACCCCCATTGGTGACGGAAGCCCACTCCGGAGCCACTCCATTTATTACCACTCTCTGTTTTCTATCTCTCACCCAATCTTCAATCCACTTGAAAACGAGCCCAGTAATTCCTAGTCCCCAACTTCAGTTATCAATCTCGCGTGAGGGACTTTGTCAAAGGCTTTTTAAAAGTCGAGATAAATTATATCTATTGCTCTAGTTGAGTCGCATAACGTATACATATTATAGAAAAATTATAATAGGTTTGTTAAACAAGATCCATGCCGCCTGAGTCCATGTTGAGAATCAAAAAATTAATTTGTTTGATTCAAGGTGAGAGAGAGAGAGAGAGAGAGAGAGAGAGAGAGAGAGAGAGAGAGAGAGAGAGAGAGAGAGAGAGAGAGAGAGAGATAAACTGTGTGCCTTTTTTATAGAAGAAATTGACTTCTTTTTTTTATTTAATTATTTCGAACAAAGTGTGGTTAATGAAGAAAATCTTTACAAATTTCTTTAGATAAGACAATGGAGATAAAAGAAGAAAAATACATGTACAGCTTTGAGTAAAACAAATGAAACATTTTCTTCCCTCTTTCACACACACACACACCTGCTCGCGCGTTTGGGTACCTTAAAAAAACCGTGGCATTTTTACACTTTCAATTGTTGATGGCGACATTTAACCTAATTTAAATTGGCTAATTAAATTACCCTAACCTAACCTAACTATTCTAACCCTCATAATATCCCCTTTTTAAATATATTTAATGTCGCTACCCGCACGCTCGTGTCACGATGAGTTCGGTGTGTATCTTAAGGAAAGTTGTAATGATGCAAGGTAATGAAACACACACACACACACACGCAAAGATATATATATATATATATATATATATACACACATGGTATCTTGTGTGTCTACATGTTAGCAGAGCTGGGCACTTGCGTTTTTTTTGCGGTACTGCGGTACTGCGGTACTACCGCACTACCATACCGGTACCGCATAACGCAGTACCGCAAAGGATCGCTGAAAGTACAGGCTGTACTTTCAGCGATCCTTTGCGGTACTGCGTTATGCGGTACCGGTTTGGTAGTGCGGTAGTACCGCAGTACCGCAGTACCGCAAAAAAAACCGCAAGTGCCCAGCTTTGCATGTTAGGTTTGCCAGCTTTCAAATTTCAAAATACCGGAGACCGAGGAAACCCGAGTAGACCCGACCGGTACCAATTAATCAGTGCCACTTGATTACAGTACTGACAGACGCTTATTAGCTGCATTCCTAAATGACCTTTTTACTGAATAATATTTGAAATCAAATTAAAAAACAAAATTTTTAATTTTTAGATTTTACATAAATGTTTTACTTTGAAAATCAAACCGAAGACAGACAACGGAAACCGGAGACTCCGATCAAAAACCTGGGAGTTGGCAACCCTAGCGTGTGTGTGTGTGTGTGTGTGTGTGTGTTACCCAAGGATAACTAAAGAAAGAAAGAAAAAGGAGGTCCATCTGTACCCTTTATTAAAGAGTTGAAGGAAGAAATATTTAACTTCATCTTCCTTTTATATTTTTCGGAAGAAAACGACGAGGCTTTTCCCCCTTAATTTTTAAAGGGGAAACTGATCTTTTCAAAATTGCTAACGAATAAATTATCGCAAACTATATTTTTCATCATTTAAAAAAAGAAAAAAGAAAAAAAGAGTTGGGGAAGAACCGAGTTTTTTTTTTTTTTTTTTTTTTTGAGTTTCCATCTTTATGAAATAAAGTCTTTAAATATATATTTATTAGATCATTCAACATTTCACCGGTTCTTCCATCTGAGTGTTTCCGGTATCGTATCGAAAATGACTTATCGGAACGTCCGTCGCTTTAAGAATTTTGTGGTCGAAGAATTTACCTCCTTGTTTCTAGTAGTTAAGGGCCGTTGCGTTATCTGAAAGCAAAGGACGGATACCCATACAACTACTGCACGGAGGACGCAATGTCGTTTAACTTCGCTGATCTTGCGGGAAGAGGTGTAATTACGTGACCAGGACGTAGCCCAAGCATTTACCGTAACATTATATGGATTTATGTACAGTGTGCTTATTTTACGACACAAAGTATTTCCATAGTTTTGGCTCAAACAATGCCCAGTTGCGGAAATTAATGATCATTTCGGTTTGACGGCCTGTAATATTTTTTAACAGTACTTGTTTTTTATTGTCCAGTTTTAATTGAGGATTTAAAAAATAACATTCATGTTTTAGAAATAAATAGTGAAGCAGTTATACATTTTAGTTTAGAGAATATTATATACGCTTTAAAATTCCAAAATCCCTGAAAGTTTTAGGTCAACTGTACGCTCATGACGATTGGTTAGGTTAAGTCATGATATTTTCGTTTGTTGTGACAGTAAACTAACGAAAATATCATGACTTAACCTAACCAATCGTCAAGTGCGTACAGTTGACCTAACCGGGCATTCTGTTAACCTAACTGGGCATTCAGTTAACCTAACCAGTTGGTAGAGTCTAGAATTTGACGGTCCCGTAGCCATGACTCGTTTTTTTCCGCCGGCCGTCAAACCAAAAAGATCCCAGTACGGTTTAAAAATATATATTTTAAATTTGTTAAATTGCGTATAACTGCCTCACTATTTGTTCCTCTAAAACATGAATGTTATTTTTGAAATCCTCAATTAAAACTGGACAATAAAAAACAAGTAATATTAAAAAATATTACAGGCCGTCAAACCGAAAAGATCCGAAATTAGTTCGCCAAGCTAAATTAATTTCAAGGAAATATTACTAATTAGTGAGTAATTTTTGGTATCGTTTCGAGAATTTGTTTTTCGACGAATTTTTTCCATAAAGGTGTGTACACATTACACAATAATGTGGAGTAACTGTTGAATAACAATAAGCACGTCGCGTACACATTACAGCAATACTGGGACATTATTTATGAAACACATTTAATAGTCAATTATGGCACGATAGTTGGCGAACAGTACAGTTTTTTGTACATTTATGTAATATTGCTCGCTAGAGAAATGGTACGGATGGGAAATATCGCGCAATGTATTTCTACTGTGGACGTGTCCGGACACATATTGTTTGATATTTAATTGTATTCGTCTCTCAGTTTTAAAACAACATTGGAGAAGGTTGTTATTGTTGTCCTTGTGTACTGTTTAAAGTGTTGTTTCATAAACATCGTTTCTCTTCTACAACCATCCTTAACATTAGGTAACAATTAAGCAAATTAAAACCCATAGAATATAAGGAAGTTCATGTGAAGCTTTTTGACAGAGGAATTTTCTTACATTCTATGGATTTTAATTACTTTATATAACAATCGGTGGACGAATAATGTCCTTTTTACGTATTTTAGGTAAGAATTGAAGATGTGTGAGCAATGGCCTTATTAAAATTAAAATTTAATTGAAATATATTGTTTACAAGAATGCTTTTCTTGCAACTGAAATGAATGGAGTGGATAGGAAGCATTATTGCCCAATACGTTGAACCACAATTCTTGGTCAAGTGTTGGGAACATTTGCCCCTATAGTGATGTAATGTGTACGAGTATGCAACTTATCTGTATAGCTAAGCTTTGTTTACTAAAATATGGCTGTTTATTTTATCAGTTGACCCAAAGAAATGCAAATAAAAAATTAAATAGGCAGCAAGTATATCTCAGAGATGCGCGAAACTTTGTGATATGAGAAACAATGACAGTACCAGTCGATACACATCACAACAAATGTTGGAAGTGTTTACCGCCATGTTCAATGCACAAGCATCACGACTCCTCAGACAATGGCAGAATTGGAATTTATTTTCGGTGATCGAATAATTTCTAAAAGGTTATGGCCCTCCACACTCACCCGATTTATCATCACCAAATTACTTCTTGTGAGACTACACTGTTTTGTTTATTCTGCAAGACCAAGAAATACCAATATCAACATATAAAACAAGAGATGTCCTCAATATTATATGCATTCACATATTAATTTAACAAAGTATATATAGGGTAATTCACTCGATGGTAGCCCCAGAGTATCGCTAATACGATACTCTGGGGCTACCAGTGAGTGAATCACCCTGTATCAGAAAATACAGCATCGAAAATGAGAGTGTTTCCATTATTCTGTCCAACCCATATATATATATACACACACACACAGTATATCATAAAAGCTCTTTACAAATTTTAATTTCCATTGTTTCACTTTTCCTCATCAAGCCATATTTTTTCAGACCTAATTTTTGCTTTTTATCAAAAACGTTATGTTGCCTTGTAATTTGATGTAATTTGATGAAACATTTTCTTCCCGGCCAAAAGTTAATTTTATAAAATTCTTTTAAAAATTATTTATTATCCGCGCATACATTCGTATTTTGTTTTTAAAAAATTTAAATTCTAACGTGAAACTTAAAATTATTTCGTATGAAAATTTGAATTTCAAATTTCGCATAAAATTTCTCTTTTTTTTTTTTCTTTTTTAAAACAGAAATTTCTCTCGTTCCAAATTTGAATTTAATTCGTATCAAAGTAAAAGTTGAAAATTTCTTTTTTTTTTCGATAAAAAAAAAAATACTTTCAGTAAATATTTATTTTAGACCAAAATAAAGTCAATTTTGGGTACTTTATTAACATCAATTATAACTATCGATAAAATTTAATGAACTTCTCCTGAGCTTCGAATCAAAGTTTAGAGGTGACTCAATTAAAATTTTCTATAGCGCTTTCGAAACATTGTTGGTGAAAGAATGTGTGACGGAGAAAGGAAGGAGAAAATGGTGGAAGGAGGAGAAAGGACTAGAAAGGACGAGAAAGATGGAGTAAGATGAATAAAGAACGATAAAGATGGAGAAAGGATCAGAAAAATGGAGAAAGGACAAAGAAAACCAAAAATGAAAGGAGGAAGGAGAAAATTAAGAAGTAAGAGAGAGAGAGAGAGAGAGAGAGAGAGAGAGAGAGAGAGAGAGAGAGAGAGAGCTCAAAATAAAATAGGAAAAGATAGAGAAAAAGAAAGATAGAAAGAAAAAGCAAAGAGGTGAAAAGAAAATGGGAAAGAGAAAAATGACAAAAAATAAGAGAAAATGATGACGGAAAATAAGAGAGAAAAATGACGAAAGACAATCTCAATATTGAGACAAAATGGGAGGCGGAAAGTTTATATTTATTTTGATGAAGCGCTTCCATTTTTAAAAAAAGACAATTTCCCTGAATATTAAATACCCAGATAATTTTCCCTAAATTTTGAGCTTTTTGAGACATATATATATATATATATATATATATATATATATATATATATATATATACATACACACACACAGTCAGTGACAAAAGTTTTGTCCCTCGAAATATTATAAAAAAACTTTATATGGATCTCATTTCTTCACTGCTTTTACAATGTGCTTAGTTCCCACAGCAACTAAACCCAATTTGCAAAGAAAATACTTGCTTTTACTCTTTTTCTTTCTTTTTCTTTCGCGATAAGGCGGTGAGTTTAGCATTTGTGTGTGGCGTATAAAGCAAGAGTACCAACCTTACATCTAGAATTCAGTAATATGAGGTACTTGAGCTGTGATAATTTACAAATATCTATAATTTAATGTATAAAATTATGACAAATTTAATTAGAATAAAACACAATTATTTTCGTGGATATTATAAATTTTTAGAAAGAGTAATTTAAGCAACGTTGATGAGTATTTGTATCGCGCACGTTTTAGAAGCAAAAGATGTGAATTATTTCTCCAAGAAAACTATCGAAAGAAACCTTTTTTTCCGCACCTTTGTTTCTTGTTGTATTATTTAATATATGATATGTTTTTCGCAGACTCTTCTCTCTCTCTCTCTCTCTCTCTCTCTCTTCTCTCTTTCTCTCTCTCTCTCTCTCTCTCTCTCTCTCTCTCTCTCTTCATTTTAATATAATATCTTAGGAATAATTATTATTAGGAAGTTTGAGATTAGACATGTGTATTAAACTATTAAGACGCGATAATCTATGTCAATTGGTTTTTTTTATTCGTTGTAATGTCATCCTAGATTCAGAACCAGGGATTCAGAATCGATAAACAACACACTGGTCTCCCATTCAACCACTTACCAGACTCAGTGTCGCTTCATTTCGCTGATCTCACTGGAAGCGGATTGAAGACGTTGGTAATTCATTTATGTTTCCCTATGTTTCCCTATGTTTTCCCTATTTATCATTTATATTATTAGTGTATAATGTACCCCTACCCTAGTCTGGGTACCAACAATCCATTGAATAATCTGATTATATACTCTAAAATTGAACCATGGAATAATAGCTAGCAGTTTTAAATAGTATGGTGCACATATATATATATACACTTTTAAACTATACAAGACCGCTAGGATTACTGAGAGTTAAAAATATTTTCAAAATCTCACATGTATTAATTATGCACAAATTGGCAAATCTCTTTTGTGAAGCAATTAGAACTTCACAACACATCAATAAATTTATTTATACTTAATACGCAGTCACACCAAGGAAGTTCTCCTTAAATCTAGATTGTCTTCACCCCCAGAAATTAGCCCAATTTGTTGGACTGAAATATGGATCTGCCAACGCGAAAACCTTCACTATTTCTAAAAATGCAAAATGCCTTTAAATTAAAACCAAAATTGGCTTTAATTGAATTCAGAATACTAATGAGGGTTCATTTTAATTTAATTTTTTAACGAAACTTCCATATTTTATTCTTATTAATATATACATATATATACATAGTGTATATATACACAGTATATATATATATATATATATGACTCAGCGGCAGGACCGGATAAATGGAATGCCACACTGATAAAAAACTGCAAGAATGCAATCGCTGAGCCCCTATATCGGATATGGAGACGATCACTAGACACGGGAGAAATACCGGGCATCCTGAAGAGCGCGAACATAGTCCCAATATATAAACGAGGAGATCGATCCGAGGCCAATAACTATAGGCCAGTGTCGCTTGCATCCCATCTCACTAAAATATTTAAAAGAATAGTTAGACAGAAAATCTATGACTTTTTGGAAACTCAGAAAAAATTTAATGATAACCAACACGGGTTTCAGTCAGGCAGATCATGCCTATCACAACTAATGGAATACTACAACGTTATTGATTCACTTGAAAGTAATGAAAACTATGATGTACTATACACAGACTTTGTTAAAGCGTTCGACAAGTGTGACCACGGAATCATAATACATAAACTGAAATATATGGGAATAACAGGAAAAGTAGGGAAATGGATATATAATTTCCTTAGTGAGCGGCGGCAAGTCGTTACAGTACAAGGAGTATCTTCATCAGAATCAGAGGTCCTCAGCTCGGTACCACAAGGAACAGTATTAGCTCCACTACTCTTCATAATCATGCTAACTGACATAGATGAGGACGTTACCAGAGAGAGCACAGTAACATCCTTTGCGGATGACACAAAGATCAGTAGAAAAATAAGAAACCCAGAAGACGTAGGATCTCTACAAACCGACATAAACAGAATCTACAAGTGGACGGAAGACAACAATATGAAGTTTAACACCGAGAAATTTCAGCTATTACGGTACGGAAAAAGAGAAGACCTAAAATCCATGGAATATTATACTCCAAATGGACAAGAAATTCAGAGAAATTCCAGAGCAAAAGATTTAGGGGTTGTAATGACAGATGATGCGAAATTTGAAACACAAAATAAGATAGCAGTAAACAGAGCAAAGAGAATAACGGGTCAGATATTGAGAACCTTTAAACGAAGGGATAGGAATGTAATGATTCCTCTATTGAAAACCCTGATAATACCCAAATTGGAATACTGCTCGGTCCTAACATCCCCATATAAAAAAGAAGACATTAGACAGCTGGAAGGGATCCAGAGAAGCTTCACAGCCAAGATCAATGGGTGCAAAGAACTAAATTACTGGGAAAGGTTACGAGAACTAGATCTATATTCACTGGAAAGGAGAAGAGAGAGAGATACACCATTATTTATACTTGGAAAATAATGGAGAAACTAGTCCCTAATCTTACTCTGAATCCTATAACTCCCCAAACAACGGTGGAAAGTAGAAGCGGTAGAATGTGTCGTATTCCCAAATTGAAGGCGAGACAGGGAACATCCTTAACCCTGAAAGAAAATAGTTTTGTAGTGAGAGGACCAAAACTGTTTAATCAGTTGCCCAAAGACCTAAGAAACACGAAGGGAGTTGCAGTGGAAATCTTCAAAAGAAGACTAGACGCCTGGCTCAGAATAATTCCCGATGAGCTGGGCGTACCTGGCTATGTGAGGTGGAGAGCGCAAGAATCCAACTCACTACTTCACCAGGCCAACTCGAGAGGAGGGGCGACAAGCTTGACCTTCGCGAAATGAGAAATCATCGCGCAAACCTTTGTAAGGTTTGTAAGGTAAGGTAAGGTAAGGTATATATATATTATATATATATATAATATATATATATATATATATATATATATATATATATATATTATTCACGGGGTTATTCGTGATTCACTCAACCGTGAATCGATTTAGCCGTGATATACTAACTGTGACCAATGTGCATTTATTCGTGATCATAATCGTGATTTGGCAGTGTTTACATCCGCGGCTCGCAGTGTTAGCAGAGGGAGGGGCTAGAATCTTCGAGAACAGATAATCTTCACGTCTTGTAGAGAATACAAACTATTTAATTGTATATTATACTGTAATAAAATAATACTGCGTGTGATGGTGCGCGAGATGGGAGGTCAGTCAGTGGTGGTGGGCTGCAGCGGCTACACCACTTACCCACCGGCGGGATATACTGAACAAACATGAAATCGGGTTATCAGTGATCGTAGAGCACCCCCTCAATCACGGATAACTGAGTGAGTATTGTTATGAGTAATGTTACATTATTTCAGACCTTTCTCGGGCATCTGCATATTAGTCTCTCCGATCAAGTTTGTTTACTATTGATATACTGTATATCTCATTACATTTTCACTGTGACTCCGTGAACTAAATCGAAAGTCAATGTAAAACTTACTCTGATAAAATAAAAAATCCTTCCTAACACATTTATATGTTCTATCTTTTACCTTTTGGGTTCACTCTGGATCTTATCAATAAAATAGATCTGACTGAATTGAAGAATAGGTACTTTTCGATGAAATCCAGCAAAAATTTTATAACGTTTAGAATATTCTGTGACGTTACTCATTATTTCCTATGCTAGTGAGTCAATAGAAGTCGTTGAAAAATAAAAGATTTTACTTTTAGTGAGTGACATTTATTGACTGATTTAGAAGTATATCGTTATGTCAATGTCTTTTTTATAATTAATTTATTCTTTAGTGAAAACTTGAGAAGAGTTTATTGAAAGCATCGTTCATTTTTTTTATATTGATATTTGCGTTAAAAATATAGAAATATGCCATTAGAGGGCCGAGAGACAGAAAATTTAAATGATACTCCAGTAAACTAACCTAACCTATTCTAACCTAGCTAACCTAACAATCTAACCCTATAAGAAACGCCTCGTTAAAATGCAACTTGGACGAAATGTTGATATCCCGTGTCTCTGCATTTTCAATTGAAATGGAGGCGATTCTATCATGGTTTGAAAAAAAATGGAACCTCAGGATGTATAGTCGCTTACAAAAGTTGAGGTACACTGGGCCACAAATATCTTTCACCCACTGTGGTATGAAGTCTTTTGTAACTAATAACACTGGCCTGCGTTTCAAATCTTTTTTTCAAAGGTCAGAGGTTTTTCAACTGATTTAGGATCAGTTTCGCACGCTGAATTCAGAAATGTAATCCATTCTTCTCAATCAGGTCAGGTTTTTTAGATATGCTGGCCGACTACTGCTGGTGCCTGAAGAGGGATGTGGTGTCTGCCCGGCACAAGCGGAAGTCCCTGAAGAGGCCATTCATCCCTGATTAGCCTATTATAGTATGCTGTACCCTTCTTGAGATCTATAAGAACAGCCTGTAAAGCCTGTATGTATATACCAGTCGACATATGCTACTACATGTATCGCTCACCTACCAATAAAACGGGAAATGAGAATTTCTAGAAAGTGTTTATATTTCGAAAAGTTGACCTGATTGAGAAAAATGGATGCGATTTTCGGAATCAGCGTGAGAAACTGACCTAAGAAGAACAAACATATCCTTGACCTTTAAAATCACGCAGACCAGTGTAATATATAAAGCGTACATTTATCGGCCTTTTGTACTAATGTACAATTTCGTAAAAACATTAGCAATCAGTTATGAATGGGTCCTGCTCTTGAAATTTTATTACACAATTACAGAACTTTACCAATTAGAAATTTTATGTTTATAGTCGAACTTTTTTCTGAACTGTATTGTCCTATACAGTCTAAGAGTCCACTTATTAGCTTTTCCCCATCAAATAAATTTTAAGAAAAGTCTTTCAATTTTATGTATGTCACGAAAAAAACAGGTTTTTGTTATTTATTTTGTAATTAACTTTCTTGTAAATATATTTTTGTAATAATTTTCGACTTTCAGGAAGTGTTTCCTGCCCAAATTTATCCCCTACCGGAAGTTATCGTTAGACTTTTATATATATCTAACCCTCATATAAAGCTTTAATATCTATGCTCTTTGAAACATCGCTTATATAGGAAATGCAATTATATATATTTATATATATATATATATATATATATATATATATTATATATATATATATATATATACATATATACACGGTGCTCCATAAGTCCCTTTACCCCTGAAACTTTTCCTACTAGAATAAGGTGACGGTAATGGAGGGTAAAGGGACTTTTGAGACATTATATATATATAAATATACACCTTACCTTACCTCATGAACCTTATGATGTTTCGTGCGTTGGTCTCTCTTCACACGGAGGTCAAGCTGGTGGCCCCGCCTCTAGGTCTGGCTTGGTGGAGGAGCGAGTTGCTTTCTTGCGCTCTTCCCCGTACATAGCCAGGCACGCCCGGCTCATCCGGTACCGTCCTGAGCCAGGCATCCAGTCTTCTCTTGAAGACTTCAACTTTGACCCCCGTTACGTTTCTGAGGTCCTTTGGAAGCTGGTTGAAAAGTCTTGGCCCCCTGACAACCAAGCTATTTTCCTCAGAGTTGAGGAGGTCCCTTGTCAGGCCTTTAATTTGGGAGCACTACACATTCTGCCTTTCCTATTTTCCAGAGTTGTTTGAGTGGTAATTTGGTTTAGTTTTAGGTTTGGTACCAGTTTTTCGATCATTTTCCATATGTAGATTATGGTGTACCTCTTTCTTCTTCTTTCCAGGGAGTACAGATTTAGTTTACGTAGTCTTTCCCAGTAGTTGAGTTCTTTGCAGCCATCAATCTTGGCTGTGAAATGCCTTTGCGTTTCTTCTAGTTTATTAGTTTCTTCCTTTTTATATGGGGACGTCAAAACTGAGCAGTATTGAAGTTTTGGTATAATTAATCAGTGTTCTCAGCAGGGGAATCATTACTGTCCTGTCCCTTCTCTTGAACGCTCTTAGTACCTGTCCGGCGACTCTTTTTGCTTTATTTATCGCTATCTGATTTTGTGTTTCGAATTTCGCATCATCTGTCATTATTATCCCGAGATCGATCGCTTCCGTGCTTCTCTGAATTTCCTGTCTATCTGGAGCATAATATGCAGTCTGGTTAAGTTCTTCTTTTCTACCATATCTCAAGAGCTGAAATTTCTCGGTGTTAAATGACATGTTGTTGTCTTCTGACCATTTGTATATTTTGTTCGTGTCCCTTTGCAAGGCCTCCACGTCATGTACATCGCTGATTTTTCTGCTGATCTTTGTATCGTCTGCAAAGGATGTTACTATACTGTTGCTGTTTACTCCGCTGTCTATGTCTGTTAGCATGATAATGAACAGGAGTGGGGCCAGTACTGTCCCTTGTGGTACTGAGCTGCGTACTTCCGATTCTGATGATGATATACCTTGAATTTTGACGACCTGCAGACGTTCTCTGAGGAAGTTGTAGATCCATTTTCCTACTTTGCCTGTTATTCCCATATATTTAATTTTATGTGCTATTATACCATGGTCACATTTGTCGAAAGCTTTAGCAAAATCTGTGTATATAACATCGTAGTTGTCATTACCTTCCAATGCATCTAGGATATTGTTGTAGTGTTCTATTAGTTGTGATAGGCATGATCTACCTGATCGGAATCCATGCTGATTTTCGTTGAATCTTTCCCGTGTCTCCAGGAAGTCATAAATGTTCTCTCTAACTATTCTTTCAAATACTTTGGTGAGGTGGGACGTCAATGGCACTGGTCTATAGTTCTTTGCTGGAGATCTGTCCCCTCCTTTATAATAGGGACAATGTTTGCTCTTTTCAAGATGCTCGGTATTTCCCCAGTGTCTAGGTATCTTCTCCATATCCAGTATAAAGGTGTAGCTATTTCATTTTTACAGTTTTTAATCAATAATGCGTTCCAATTGTCCGGACCTGCAGCTGAATGTGGCTTCATTTGTCCTATAGCTCTCGCTACATCTTCTGGTGTAAAATTAAAGTCTGTTATATACTCTCCTTGCAATTCTTCAAAGAATGCATTTATGTTAGGTATCGCTTTGTCACTTTTTGGTGTACTGAAAACTAATTCATATTGAGCTCTCAATGTATTAGATATTTCTTTTGGATCGTCGGTTAGTTCATTATTTCCTGTCCTTAAGGGCCCAATAGCGGCGCGCGTTTTTGTTTTCCTTTTTGCATAGCTATAGAAGTATTTTGGATTTTCCTTTATTGCTTCTACCGCCTTTTCCTCTTCCCTTTCTGTATGGTCCTTAATCAGGGCTTGTATTTTCCTATCGATACCATCCAGTTTTTCTTTTATTGCTTTCCTGTCATTATCTCCGCAGTTGCCTAACTTCGCCTCCACTCTCTTTCTTTTGCGGAAAAGTCTTCTCTTTTGCCTCTCTAGCCAGCTCCTCCGTACACACACAAACATATATATATATATGAACTCGTAATTTATGTGCAGTTGGAGGAAAATATGATGGTCCAAAGGGAGTGTTTTTCTCATATACGCCTGATTTATGTTGCCTAACACAAAGCTGTGCACATAATTCAGACATGCTCGAAATGAAGAAAACATTTCGCTAAATTAAATGCCCATAACTTGCTTGGTTCGTTGACGGACATTCACCAACTCGCTCCCTCAACAAATGATTTATGAAGGAAACTTTTAAATTATTCGAGTTTGGTTTTGATCGTTGTTTGAAACAAAAACCGGATTAGTTCCATCATACTTACGAGTGTGTGTGTGTGTGTGTGTGTGTGTGTGTGTGTGTGTGTGTTTCATAGTTTGTATGTAGAACGCGTTTGTTGAACTTGGTGAAGCATGAAATCATAGGTGGAAGCACTTTTTTATCATTATTTTTTGTAATGAATTCTAATCATTACAATGACATAATACATTTATTATTATTATTAGTAGTAGTAGTATTATTATTATAATTGTTATCATTATTATCATTATTATTATTATCATTATTATTAATATTATTATTATTATTATTATTCTTATTATTCTTATTATTATTATATAATAGTAATTTTTAATCATTTAAAGTTATTTATACGTAATCTTTAACCTATTAGTGCCCAGCGTCACTTTACTGATTTTGTTCTGGCTAACGCCAGACGATTTTAATGGGTTAAGAAAAAAAAGTTGATAACCTTTATTGTATTCATGATTATAAAAACAGGAAAATCCGAAACTCATTTTCCGACAGCGCTGGGGGAAGTGTGCAGCCCGAAACATAAACAGGGTGAGTGACCATCTCAACCCACCCAGGCTCCAGCAGCCGTGAGCGAACCCAGAGCCTCGACTTCGAGACCACTGAACCATCCATAGTTATGCGAATGCAATTTCTGTAACAAAAATAGCAAAGTGATGCAGCAATAATCTTAACAAAAATAATTACTATATAATATACCAAGTGATGATGATGATAAAACACACACACACACACACACACACACACACCACACACACACACAAAAAGAAACATGGTTGTTACAATCCATTTATGTGACAACTGGTCCAAATTGATAATTCAACCATATATAATAAGTTGTTACCAAGAAAATGATAATGGTTGACGCATTCACTTTGTGGTTGAGTGAACTATTTGAACTATTCGCCAAATAGGCGGCGTTGTTGTCGTTACAACATAATTTATTTGTTTGAACAAAATACTGTTTTCTCGGCAGTAAATATCTAATGATACCATAACATTTAAATTTAACATAACTAATTAATTAACATCGCTTCTATTTTAATATAAAATATCAAAACAGGTCAAAGAAAAGTAGATAAAAAGTGAAGAACATTTTTTCAGTAAACAAGTATTTAAACAAGGGGATAAAATTTCCCCGTAATGAAGAAATAAAAGGCGGTAATAATAAATTAAATTAAATTTATAATTAGAGATAAAAACATGGTCAGTATGAAGATAATTAAATATTAAATAATTATATATATATATAAATATATATATACATTTAAACTGCAAACACGCAGTATAATTAACGTAAAGAACGACGCTTGTATAGGAGAATATTCCGCGCAAGATGAGAGCGAGAGAACGAAACAAATGAAAAAAGGTAACCACCCGGGAATCGAACCCGGGATCTTCCAATTGCCGGTCAGATATGATAGCCATATATATATATATACAAGCGTCGTTCTTTACGTTAATTATACTGCGTGTTTGCAGTTTAAATGTATATAATGTACGGCATGCGGGAGGTGCCCCCTTGGGGCATTGGTTTCTGCGCGTATGTAGAGGAATTACGGCATTTGATTGAGTGAGGCCCGTAGTGTAATGGTTATCATATCTGACCGGCAATCGGAAGATCCCGGGTTCGATTCCCGGGTGGTTACCTCATTTTTTCATTTGTTTCGTTCTCTCGCTCTCATCTTGCGCGGAATATTCTCCTATACAAGCGTCGTTCTTTACGTTATATATATATATATATGCGCCTGTGTGGTGTAGTGGTTAGCGTCGCTGACTACGAATCCATCGGCCCCGGGATCGAGAACCGGTCACGGCAGACGGCGCGCAGCAAAAACTAGTTGTTCATCCTTCCACACAATAAAAAAAGTGGTTGATAAATGGGTACCCTGGGAAGCCTAGTGGTTAAGACGCTGGGGCTGCTGGTGGGGCGTGGTTCGGATTCCACTTTAAACTGTAGGTCTAAGGTGGAGTCAAAAACTTGACCTTCGTCACAGTGAACAATTCGGACGGAAGCAAACCAAAGGTTTATATATATATATACTGTATATATGAATAAAACCACGAAGGAAAGGAAACACAGAATGGTGCTCAAGCACTTTCGTCTAATGACATCCTCAGGAACACTCATAAATATTTTTCGCGTGTTACTTTCGTGAAATAATTTATATATATATATATATATATATATATTTTAACTGCAAACACGCAGTATAATTAACGTAAAGAACGACGCTTGTATAGGAGAATAATCCACGCAAGATGAGGAGAGAGAACGAAACAAATGAAAAAATGAGGTAACCACCCGGGAATCGAACCCAGGATCTTCCGATTGCCGGTCAGATATGATAACCATTACACCATGGGCATCACTCGAACAAATGCCGTAATTCTCCTACATACGCGCAGAAACAAATGCCCCAAGGGGGCACCTCCCGCATGCCGTACATTATATCATTATATACATTTTAACTGCAAACATGCAGTATAATTAACGTAAAGAACGACGCTTGTATAGGAGAATATTCCGCGCAAGATGAGGAGAGAGAACGAAACAAATATTCTCCTATACAAGTGTCGTTCTTTACGTTATATATATATATATATATATATATATATATATTTTCAAGTGATTAATTTAAATAATATGTTAAAATCAAGGAAAAAAATCAACTCTTTTGATGAAGGATTTCAATTCATAAATAATGTGTTGCTTTAATCCGGTTAGGATAGTCGGGTAAAATCGGTTCGAGGTCCGAATCCGGGGAGTAATCTTCTTATATCTGCATTCTGGACTTCCGTTTTTGTTTTATTTTTATATCTTAATGGTGGGTTATTTATATCTCACATTAAGAGTGTTTTAACTGGTTATTAACTCTTAAATTAAATCAAATAATAATTTTATTACGGAATAATCATGTCATATCTTAATTTAAAGGTTGGTCTTATTCTTGTCTTATTTTTCTCGTTCTGTTTTAGTCCTCAATTTGGATGTTTATACCCTTCGATCCACTCCCTTCAATCAAAATTGCGATACAATTTTATAAGGTTACGATCGACACTATAATAAGTCGTTTGGTGCTTCTCAGACAGAGTGCCGAGAAATTTCGTAAGAAGGATAAAAATAATTAGTTGAAAATACAAAAATTAGCCCATACTGAAACTGAATAGACTATCTGAAGTTACGTGGGGTTCGTGGGGAGGGGAAACCGGGTGTTAAGCAGTGAAGTGCGAAGACCCTCTGGAGATGCCACGGAAGAACACGTGGCATTATGGTACTTGAGCCAGAAAAGGTTGGAAACCACTGCCATAAGGATATCGACCCAAAACATCATAGTTTTGTTTCCGTCCGAATTGTTCCTACGGGCTCTGATCGAAAAATTGAAAAATTATCAAGGGAACGCAAAACGATCTTAAGATGAACAAACTGCTTCCAACGACTCTGTCCGACTCTCTCTGTCTGTCTAACTCTGACAGTACTGTATAAAAACTACTTTATATTTAAAGGCCTGATTAAACAAGACTAGAGGAAGGGAATCACGTGATAGCAAACGTATGCCTGATTGGCTGAACGTGAATACGAGAATGAACCAAACGAAACCTATTCTTGCTTCGTGGCTCAAATCACGTATTCTCGTCCAAATTTAGAATAGGCTTATTTGTTATCTTTTTAATCTATCTATTAAACCTAATTTATATTTATACATTATGAACTGTTGTTCTATATTCATTATTAAAACCCATTTTTACAATCCCAACACATACAGCTTAAAGTGGAATCCGAACCACGTGTCCACGTCCCACCAGGGTAGGTTAGAAATTACAACGTCCTCGACCGGGCCCGGACTTACTCTCATGACCTGATCAAGCAGCCCAGAGTCTTAACAGCTAAGTTATCCAGAGTACCCATTTAGCTACCAACCAACTTTTTTTTGTATTGAAAAGTGGATTCGTAGTCAGCGATGTTAACCACTACACCACCGAGGCGCTTCTAATATCATTTTCAATTAAATTTTTCGCGTCTTTGGGTTTCCTGCAAATGATATAGTCAAATGAAGGTCAGATGTCAAAAAGTAAAATTTAAAATTTCACAAATATATCAAATCTACATACAATAGAAACGTTTCTAAACTTAACTTTACTTAACTAACCTAACCAAATTTGAGCTAATCGAAACTATATCATTAAATAGTAAACTATATAACAAGGCCATAAAATAAGAACATTACCCCACCCCCCAAGCAATGTCTTATATAGGTGTACAACGTACATACATAAAATTTAGGATAAAATTAATGTACATAAAGTCCACTTCACCATAATGTAATATTGCGCATTTTTATACGTAAGGCATTATTTAGTTGCGGAGCATTTTGCATATATAAAATTTATTCACGTAAACTTTTTATTCTGCAAAACCCCAAACCCTTTCTGTTTCTCCGGATGTATGCTGAATAATGTATACGAATTGTTAAGCTGGTTGTGCGCATGCGTGGAAAGTCTCGAGCGCTTCCCGTTGGGAGCAGGGTTTTAAAATTATAAAATTTTCGTTCTTGAGCATACACACACACACACACACACACACACACACACACACACATATATATATATATATATATATATGAGGGGTCGCGCGTCTTAAGATACCTAAGCGCCACCACAGGCGAAAACGTGTTTTTGATGGATATATCTATTTTCATCCTTCCTCTATCGCGTGGTTTGGGTTATAATGATCTTACGACACTAGAAGTATGGTTGAAAACCTTATGAAGCGAACTACTTTTTTCACCACTATCGCCAGCCAAAAGTTCACCCAAAGTTCGGCATAATAAGAAAATTAAAAAAAAAAAAATATATATATATATATATATATATATATATATATATATTATATACACACAGTATATATATATATATATATAAAATATAAAATATGAAAATCTATTCCAAAAACTCATCAACATCTTCCTTAGCATACTTAGAACTCTAATTTAGCCAAAAATGAACGTTCTAGCTCAATTAATAACAAGAGATACTATTGCCAGAATATTGCTGAACTTTGGAGGCGATTTCTGGCGAATTTTAATTTTTGCGCTTAGGTACCTTAAGACGCGGGACCCCTCAATTATATATATGCAATGAATTTCACAATTAAACACGTGAAATGAATGAACGACTTAGAAAATTCCCTGACGAGGTGTACTTCTGAATACACGAAAGGGCTTGGAATCATTTTTCTTTGTCCTTGTGGGTTTGCATCATATATATATATATATATATATATATATATATATATATATATATATACTGTATATATATATATATATATATATATAATAAGTAAGATAAGAAGAAAGTAATTACCAGACTAGGATTCGAACTCAACACCTCTTCAGTAGAAAGTGAGGGCACTAGCCTCGACGACACGACGAGATAAAATTTAATACAACCTGACGAGCTAATGACCATCATTTCACTCAAATTATATCTGCATTATACAGTAGGTCTTTCACCAGTTTATATATATATATATATATATATATATGATGAATAAAACCACGAAGGGAAAAGAAACACAAAGTGGAGCTCAAGCGCTTTCATCTAATGACATCCTCAGGAGCACTGAGGAACACTCAGGATGTCATTAGACGAAAGCGCTTGAGCACCACTTTGTGTTTCTTTTCCCTTCGTGGTTTTTCATCATAAATATTTTTCACGTGTCACTTTCGTGAAATAATTTTCATATATATATATATATATATATATATATATATATATATATATATATATATATATATATATGTGATACTCCCTCAGGAAAAGGTTTAAAGTCACACTTTCAAAGATCGGCAACTGGCAGTCGGAGAAAGACCGTTGTTTAGCTTCACCGGCTTGGCTCACGTATGCTCCCATTTTATTTTTATTTTTTCTTGTAAGAAATGCTTTTCCAGAATTATAAATTGAATAATTTGCCCAACTATACATAAGTTCATTCAATTAAATTTTAGTTTTAACAGTGATTTTTCAAGATGTCATCTTTGTAAAAGAAGACAGACAAAAACCACGTTATTAATAATTTATATATTACAAGGGAGTTCGAAACCATTGCAAGACAATACTTTTGGTTGAAAGAACAAATTTTTTAGATGTCGAAAACTTTTTCTTAATTGCAATAACATTCATTTCATCAGAATTATCCTTTGTTTATTACCAAAAGTCATGAAATTCATTTCACTAATGTTTAAAAGGAGTTTCTTAGAGGTTAACCAGTCCATAACTATATAGTAACTTTTTTTCTAAATGGCTTTACTGTATAAGTATCTTCGCAATAAAAAGACATTGCTGCTGTAATCTGTAAACATTATGAAGTTAAGTAGTATGTTTCAAGAGTATGGAAATCATTTACCTATAAAATAAAAATAAAATTGGACCCAAGACTGAACCTCGAGGTACACCATGTTTTATAATCAATTTAGTGGAACAGACATTAATGAATACTACAAATTGATATCCGTTAGACAAATAACTTTTAAACCAGCCATTTATATCACTTCTTAAACCATAAGAGTTCATTCAGCAGAATATTATGGTCTATGTCTATCACATCAAAAGAGTTACTTGTATCAATAAAAATAGAAATGATTTTTTTTTATTCTCTTTAGTGACATTGGTGCTTTCCATGTAAGATTTAAGATGGCAATTTCAGTCAGTTTTTCATTGAGAAGAAATATTAATGTAGGGATAATAAATTATATGATTATAAATGATGATTTATTTTATGAGATGCTTTATTAGAAGGATTATTTACAGTTTGGGTATCTCAACCAAACGTGGGGATAAATAAGTAACGACCCATTAAATAAAATTACTACACTACTTCGATAGTTTTGAAAATAAGGAGAGTGTTTTACTCTTCTTTTACTCAGAATGACCCAACTAATGTAGTAATCTTAACTACTTAATGAGCTGGAGCTTATTTCCTACCAATTTGGGTTAAAACAGCTAAATAATTTTAAGAGTGTACGCATGCGCGAGAAGCAGATTGTCATGTATATCTTTGTGAACTCCACAATTCCATTTTTCACTATGTAGTGAGTTAAACGGTTTCTTCCCGTAGTGAATATTTCTTCTCCACCATCATGCAAAAGACAACACCGTGGAAGCATCAATCAATAACCTTCGCCCCCCACCCCTATTGTCTCAATGATTTCAAAATAGTGGTTACAACCAATAAGTAACGTTCATAAATTCATTGCTTATTCAAAACAAACAACATTCATTGGAAAGAGAGAGACTATTCCCTTAAAATCGAATTCTCTATATATCATAAAATGGACAGGCTTATATGCAATATTGCTTGAGACTGATATTTTTTAATGGAACATGTTTACTTTTTGATCGAGGTTACTGTAGGTTAGGTTAGGTTAGGTGAGGTTAGGTTAATTATTAGAAAATTAATGATACTAAAAAATAAAACAAAGCATATTACCGACAGGTTTTCTTTGGAAGTTGTGAAATAAGTAATGATTTCTCTATCGACCTGAAACTCTCATTTGCAAGAACTTTCAATTCGGGACAAAATAGACCAACGTGGCGGAAAACCTTAAAGAAATAATGGTTATTTGACTTGAATTATATTAATTTATAGTTAAACCATACCACTTATGTAATATACACAATACGTTATGTTGAAAATTGAAGGTTTTGACCTGCACTTGCATTACTTCGCTTGCAATAAGACACGAATGACAATACAGATGACAGCAGGTTTGCCCCAAAACATATAAAATTTGAATAAAACGATTCACAATTGCTCCTAAAAATAATTTTCTTTTGAGTGAATTTTTGTTGGGTTGAAAGGTAATTGTCTTTATTATAATTTACTGAGATCACTGATGATGGGAATGGTTTCCCGGAAATATTTGAAATCCAACAATAAATATCTCTACCATCAATGGTTTTGTTACTACGTTAAAGCGTTGGTGTTCGAACAACGAATCAACTACATCTGTTTCTATATATATATATATATATATACAGTGGAAATAAAATGGTTACTATACAACAGCTGATTTATAACAGCTTGAACAATAAAGAATAATATTTCCCCACTCAAATCTTTCATTTCAGGGTAAATAATTGTATTTTTTTACAAAGTTATCTTCTGCCAAAGTATAAAACTAACATCGATTAATTATTAACACAAACTGACGTTGCATTATACCGTCGTAATGATGCTCTACATAAAATGATGTTTAAGTCTTCATACTTCCACTTTAAGAATGCATCGATGAATAATGCGTGTATATATATATATATATATATATATATATATATATATATATATATATATATATACATCGTCAAGGACGGGAAATCAGTAAAGTGATAAAACTGATTTTGTTTAAAACTGAAATGGGAAAGTTTTGCCAAAACTGAAATGAGAACTGAAACTAATAAAATAAAATGAAAAATTGAAAACTGAAGTCCAAATCCATGTTTCCGGTTAAGTTTTATAATTAAAGAGGGGTTTTTTTGAAGAAGTTAAGTTAAGATATTTTTAATTAAAATTTACTAACACGAAACACAACTTGTCAAACAAAATAAACATTCGGGTATTGGGACGTGATAGAAATGTTTTTGGTTTATAGATACGCTTCATCTTATCTCGTAAGATTAACTCTGAAGATATCGTGTGTATATATATATATATTTATAGAGAGGCAACTTATCAGCGTTTTGTTTTATGCCTCTATCTTTTTTAATATATTCGACTCCCTCTTCATATAGATGGAGAGATATCAGGGGTAAAAAGAAAAAGTCACACCAAAATGAGAGGTGGATTAACACAAAAGTAAAAAGACTTTAAGCATGTAGTCTAATTTTTAAGCATCAGTTCATCACCTGAAGCTTTCGAAGGCGAAAGTTTTATAAACTGACGAAGAATAACAACTGCGCTCTACAGTATGATCGAAATGAAATCAATAATAAAAGGTTTCATAAGCAATATATAACTCAAAGATATGAATATTAAATCAAAGATATGAATATTACCATCAAAGATATGAATATTACCATCCATGATGACTTTATGTACCATGCGTCATCAGCAGTAGACTTGGCAGATGAATTAATGTACGGTAGGCCTTTTGGTGGTGTTGCTTTCTTATTAGGGAAAAATTTGTCAAAACATATAAAATTTTTAACAAGCGATAATGTAAGGTTGTTAGGCATTGAATTACAAGTGAACAATGATTGCATATTAATTGTAAACTGCTATTTACCATACAACAACGGCAGTAATCTAGATGAATACATTGATTTGCTGTACAAAATTAAGTCATTATCAGATAACCCCAAATATTCTCACTGTATAATAATGGGGGACTTTAACGCGCATGTGAACTCGAAATTCTTTGTAGAATTGGGTAACATGTGCGAGTCGGCCCATTTAAGTATAAGTGATGTAGATGTATTAGGGGTAGCCAGTGGTAATTTTACATACGTTAGCGATATGAGTGGTACCACCAGGTGGATTGATCATTGTCTCACTAGTAATAATCTAAAGGATCGAATTGTTAGAGTTCATATTTTGCATGATTTCCTTCTTTCTGATCATAGACCATTAGAAATATTGATTAACGTTACCAATTTATACGCAACACGACTTAACAAGAACTCAATAGGTAAGAATAATCGCGTCGATTGGTCCAATGTTAATATGCAGTAGAGAATAGAATACAAAGACAGAACATGTCACCTTTAATAATTTAGAAATTTTGCACCTTGACTGTAATAATCCTTGCTCAAATGATTCTCACTGTAAACTCATAGATAGGTATTATAGTAAGATAATATCCCTGTTAAGAGAAGCAGGAAGCCCCCTGATTAAATCTTACAACTATCATACTAAGGTTATTCCTGGATGGAATGATTTTATTGCCCCCCCTGAAGAGGGAATCGAAAGACGCCTATGATTTGTGGTGCTTTCATGGTAGACCCAGATTAGGACCAGTATACATGAATATGTGTAGAAGTCGGGGTCAGTATAAGGCGGCCATAAGGCGATGTAAACAGGAAGAAGAGTCTATTCGAGCATCAAAGGCCTGTGAAGCTCGCATAAATAACGATAATAACAAATTTTGGAAATTTGTTAAGAATCAAACGGGTGTCAAAAATGTCCTCCCTCCGACAATCGATGGGGTGTCGGGGGAGGATGAAATTACAAAGCTGTGGAAAAACCACTACTCTAACATTCTTAACAGTGTGAGTAGGGCTAATCTTAAGATAGATTGCAGCGAAACGATTGTGGGAGGGACAAGGGAAAATACTTTGATATCATTTTCTGAAGTAAAGAGGTTAATTAAAGAGTTAAAGACTGGTTCTGCGTCAGGGGTAGATGACTTATCGAATGAGCACTTAAAATATGCAAATGACGTAGTATGTTTGCATATATCATTGCTCCTATCAGCCATGCTGGCTCATAGCTATATCCCTGCAGAGTTCATGAGGGTATATATCTTTCCCCTGGTCAAAAATAAGTACGGAGACATTCTGTCCAGCAATAATTACAGGCCTATTGCTGTCGCTTGCTGCTTCTCGAAACTACTAGAAAAACTCTTGTTACTCCGATTAAATGATTTCCTATGGACATCTCCTAATCAGCTTGGCTTTAAAAGGTCCCACTCAACTGACCTGCGTATCTATGTACTTAAAGAAACAATATCTAAATACATTGAGAGTAATTCAACCATTTTATAGCTGTTTCCTTGATATAAGTAAGGTATATGATAGGGTGAACCACAATATTTTATTTGCAAAACTAGAAGACAGGAAAGTTCCCATGTACATATTAAATTTATTGAAATTTTGGCATTCCCACCAATCTTTCACTGTTAGGTGACCCAATGTACTATCCGAGTGTTTTGGCTCCTCTTGCCGGGTGAGACAAGGCTCCTTGCTCTCCCCTATGCTGTTTAATGTGTATATTGACGGATTAATTGCTTCACTTAATGAGGCAACAGTGGGATGTTTTATAGATAACACAAGGATAAATAACTTAGTTTATGCCGATGATATGGTGTTAATAAGTCCCTCTGTTAAAAGTCTGGATCGGCTACTAAACGTCTGCGAAGTGTATTCGCAGAAACATGATATTCTTTTTAATGTTACAAAAACTAAGGTTATGCAATTTCATCCTAAAAGCTGTAATCAGCCAGCTGATATAAGGTTTAAAATGAATGGTGAAGTAATTGAGGAAGTACAAGAGTTTAAGTATTTGGGTCAAACTATTACAAGCTCCTTGAGTGATGACTCGGATATAAGAAAACAATCTCGAAGCCTGTGTGCTAAAGCGAATATGACCATAAGAAACTTTCGTTTCTGTACAACTGAAGCTAAATACACACTCTTTCGTACTTTCTGCAGTAATATATACGGTCAGCAACTCTGGGTGAATTATAAAAAAAGTTCTGGCAGAACCCTAAATTCGATGTACCACAGGTCTTTTAGACTCTTACATAAATTACCCCCGAGATGCTCAGCTTCGCAAATGTTTGCTACCCGCAATGTCCCGAGCTTCCCGGAGGTTTTTATATACAGACCTTTAGTCGACAAAGTTTACAGACAAAATATTCAAGATGTTAGTCAACTTCAAGGATACATTTTAACAGCATGGGCTGAACTCCATCAAGACACCATTTCCACAGCAGTTCGCGAGTGACGCACAAGGCTACAATTGGCCATTGATTATAATGGAGGACATATTGAACACCTTCTGCATTAATTTTTTATTCAGTTCGTTTTTTTTTTCATTGTAAACTTCTTTAATATTAATCTGAATCTCTAATTATAATTATCTTTCTTGTCAACATTATTTTTTTAACAACTATTGTTCAATTTGAATTTGCAAAGATGCTACTCATTCGATTTAAGTAAATTACCTCTTATTTTAAGGACAATATGAAGGGTTTAATATGATTTTGTTTCATTTACCTATCATTGAAATTGTGGTTTTGTTGATCCGGAGAAAAAGGTGTCCACGTTTATGGGACACAGTATACGAGGTTTGTTCAAAACGTATCCGGACTGATGCGATTATAGCCAGAATATGGTACGTACAGGATTTGGGGGTTTAATCCCCTTCAAAGTACGCTCCTTCTGAAGCCACACACTTTACCCAACGATCCTGCCGCTGTCGAAAACATTTTTCGAAAGCACTTTTCGGAATGGCCAAAGGCTGTTTCGTCGAATTTCTTTTAATGGTCTCAACATCATCGAATCGGTGTCCTTTCAGGGTTTGTTTCAGCTTCGGAAACAAAATAAAACAGTCGGATGAAGCCAAATCCGGTGAATATGGAGGCTGTTGTACTTGGGGGGGCTAACATTTTTTGGACAAAATTCAATGGACAAGTTGCGACGAGTGAGATGGCTCGTTATCGTGATGAAGCATCCAGTCTCTGGACTCCCATTTCTGCGGCTGTTTCCTCCGAAATGCTTCACGTAGACGTCTCAAAACTTTACTGTAAAATTCCTTGTTGACTGTTTGTCCCTGTGGAGCATATTCATATTGCACAACATCTTCACAGTAAACCAAAAGCAAAAACAAGTAACATGAAAAAATTGCCGCGAAACAAAACACGTTTAACTTTATCGGCTCACCACAGTGTACTAACGCTACACAATGAAGTAAAACCCTATCAGTCAACTTGTCTCGACATGCAGACATGTTTAGCACAGTCACAACTCCAAACGTGACCTTGTTCTAAAAATAAACACGCTGTCCGGATACTTTTTTGAACATACCTCGTATTTATTTATATATATATATATATATATATATATATATATGATAATGATGAGCTTCATTGGCACGATATATACACAGTATGTATATATATATATATATATATATATATATATATATATATATATATATATATATATATATATATATATATATTAATAACTATCTGTATTATATAGTTTTAATTTAAAGCCCTCATTTAACTTTTTCTTTATTATTTTAGCTCAGATTCTTATTTTTATTAAATTTTAATAAACTTTCGTTCTTTTTTTTTTTTTAGTTTTTAGTTTCATTTTTCACTTGATAGTGAACGAAACCCCAAAAATTTTAACTTTTGTGTTTGGACAAATTAATTTTCCAGCGCACCTCCTTTCCCCCATCCATCCCCACCTCTACAGCAGCCCTCTTTCTCCTTTAAACGATTTTAAAAACTGACTTTTCTGCTTACACACATATATATATATATATATATATACACACACACACACACGAGTATATACTGTATATATATATATATATATATATATATATATATATATATATATATATTATATATATATATAATATATATTACATACATATATATACATATATATATATATATTATATATATATATATATATATATATATATATATATATATATATATATTGCAACACTTTTTCCGTCAGATTAGCGAGGTTAAGCGACGTTGGATCTGTTGGAGAGGTAACCGTCCTCCGAGTTCAGATGATGTAGATGGTTCGAATTCCCACGAAAAATTGTAGGTACCCTCGGTCGTATGACCTTTGCCGTTACGAAGGTGGTAAACAATTCCAAACTTTATCATTAATAATAGCAGTAGTAGTAGTAGTGGTGGTAGTAGTAATAGTAGTAGTAATAGTCGTAAAAAGACAGACTCTTTAAGCGGCACTTTTTGCGTCTGCTACTGCAAAACTTTCTGAGGAGAACAATTTTCGCGCGTGGATGGATAGGACGACAGGTCTATCACCACCTCTCAAAATTTGTACGTGTGTGCTATAATGAAAGACATGGTGTACACCTCAAAACTACGACTTCAGCTGCAGGGCACTCTGACAGTGTGTTCGGATGAAGAATACACAAATGTATGTCGCTTTTTTGTCAGTCAGTACAACCGCATGCAACATCTCGTCAAGACATCCTATCGATAAGTAACCTGCGAGTTTTCATAGGTTAGGTTAAATTAAGTTAGGGTAATACGAGTTTCGATAGAACACCCCGTCGACAAAATTTGAACAGGTCCGCTGTAACACCTGTTTCATTGCGGCTGATGATCATTTTGAGCACCTACCCTTGTATATATTTATGGAAAAAGGTTTAAGAGAATATTATAAATGTACGTCGCAAAAACTAGCAAGAATTGATCATTACATTGTAAAATTCAAGTTTATAACTTAAATGGCAAAACAATATAAGCACGTGTAAAGTTAAAACACATTTGCCTTATTCTAAAACCTATTAAATTAGGAGCACTATTCTCCTAAGCACCATCATTCAAAATCTACAGTAATCACAAGCGTATAGGCTCCAAACACATTGTTTGTAAACACCGATGGGGTCTTTAAATATCAATTCACCTAGTCTGTTTCCATCATTTTAAACGCTGTTTAGGAAAACGAACTGTATACATTATACAGGGTGGGGGAAAAAGTCTTTAAGGATTTTATACATGCAAATAATTTTGTTAATAATAAATAAATTCCAATGATATCACTGTCACTGCAGTGTATACGATACTTTTATAATTTATAATTTGTTTATAATTGAAGTATCATTTTTAGAGTGTAATTAAGTGACTGGAAAATTTATCTAATTATATCTAATATATGCGAGTATATCATTAGTCAAAAAAGTCTCCTTTTTTCATGATTGTGTTCCGAATAGACTCTCGTTCCAAGTGATCAGATTTTGTTTTTCTAAACAGTCATATTATTTTTCAAACTAATTAGGATTTTTTGTTGAATTTAAATTTTCGTTGAATTCAATATTTTACTAAGAATTTACTTCTTCGGCGAACTTCTTTCCGTATCTGTACATTGCAAATCATTTGTTGATAAGCACACCGGACAAAAAATTAGTCACCCCTAATAGCACCGATAGTAGGAAGTTCAAGGTCACACAGAGGGCGCTGATGTAGTATTGGTAAGTGACAAGTAGCGGTGACGTAGCACACAGGATCAGATCTGTTTCGTGAGATGGTGAAGAACGAAGTGTGTGTTGGATATAGTCTGCAAAATGGGTCGTGAGGCAGACGTTACTCAGTGGCAAAAAGGAGCCATCGTGTTTGGCAGAGCCCACGGACACAAAATGACTGAAGTAGCCCAATTTGTTGGTGTGTCAACGCGTACTGTCCAGCGAGTTTACAAAGAGTGGTGTAGTTCGCAATCAACTGACAATCGACGGCGTAACTGTGGCCGGAAAACAATTCTCGACAATAGGGGCCGCCGCCATGTTTCTCGTCTAGTAACTGCAATCGTTTTCAAACCAGAGAACAATTGCTCCAAGAAACTAATGAGGTTCTCCAGCGACCAATTTCCGAACGGACATTGCGACGAGAACTGCATGCGATGGACATCTGGAGCAGGGTACCACGGAAGAAGCCGCTGTTAACAGCAAGTCACAAATTGGCACGTTATAAATGGGCTCAGAGGCACAAAAACTGGACTGCGGCAGATTGGAAACGTGTAATTTGGTCCGATGAGTCCCGTTTTTGTTTGTTCTCCAATGATGGGAGGCGACGAGCACATCGCAGGTCCAATGAAGCCTTTAATCCTGAATGCGTCGAAGGTGTTGTTCAGGCTGGAAACAGAAAGTGAAGCGCAGGAATAGACACCCACGGACCTTGGCGGAACTTCGGGACCGGCTGATGAACGAGTGGCAGCAAATCGATGTTCAGTACATGCACAACCTCGTAGAGTCTCTGCCTCGCCGTATTCGTGCGGTTATCAAGGCCAGAGGCGCCGTCACACGTTATTAGGTACATTCTGAGAGGGGTGACTAATTTTTTGTCCGGTGTGCTTATTTTTTTTATAAGATATCATTAACAACTTGTCTTTGTTTCTTATACACTACTGAAACTCGCGAGATATATCTTTCTGTAACACTCTGTAGACATTAAAAGAACTTTCATTTTATTTTCTCAGAAAATATGATGAAAAAACAATACTTTTCGAGAGAGAGAGAGAGAGAGAGAGAGAGAGAGAGAGAGAGAGAGAGAGAGAGAGAGAACTACTACAGCAACCCAAACTTTACTCAATTGCTTCGATGATCGTATATAAAGTTAAAATAAAGTTAAATTAGGTCAAGTTAAATTTACTTTCCAAGATTTAGTCATTTGGATTCCTTTTCACTTCTAGGACTTGGCACAAATTCTCCCTCAAAAGCTCCTCTGGGTACATATCAGGCTGCGGCACCATCACTGCGTGCACGCGAATACATTATATTGCTAAGTTCGGTGCCCCATTCATTCTCCTCGAGATGGTACTGCTTGAGTGCTTGTCTTATAATATTCTTCTTTATTGTGTCAAGTAGATAGTATTAGATTTTATCTTCGTTTTCTTTTCTATTCCTATTTTTTCATATCTATCTATCTATCTAGCTATATATATATACACACACTGTATATTAATCGTGCATTTCAGAGAAAAACTATCAAGGACAAAAATTTGCGATTTGCATATGGATGTGAAAAGTATGAATAAGCAGAAGGAATAGACACACGAAGAGACAGAACAAATATGAAGGAAGGGGTGTCAAAAAAGAGGGACTGTCACTCGTATTTGACGTGAAGTTGAAGAAGATGTGAAATAATTTCATGAAATGTTTATAACATTAACAAATCTACATTTCAAATAATTCTCTCTTATCGAGTGATATCATCATCATCATCATTATTATTATTATTATTATTATTATTATTATTATTAGCAGTAGTAGTAGTAGTAGTAGTAGTAGTAGTAGTATTTATAAGTAGAGCAATAACAAGTTTTGTTGACTTATGTGAAATGAGAATGATGAACGTGAATGTAAATAAAAAGTAAGTTTGTTGAGAGTGAGAGCAAAAGTAGAGTCGACAATCGACACGCAATACTCGTATTCCAGTAAATGGAAAAACTTTTGAAAGAACTTAAATATTTAGATTGCTTGATTAACAACGGAGATAGAAGTACAATGGGAGCTGAAATAGAATGAAGCAAGGAAAACAAGTCATGGGTACAATAAAAGCCATGATTGAGAAAAAGCGGCAAAAGGCTTACTTGAAGCTGTATACTGTACTGGGGCGAACGCTGATGTATAGATGCGAGACGCTTGTGGCCCATGACGGTTCTATCAAAAGTAAGAACAATGAAGATGAATGATTTAAGAAGTACGATTCGTGTAAAACCGATTGACTGTATGAGAAATGAGGATATTTGGGAAAGGTTTGCTGAGAATTATTGGAGATGAGAACAGAGAGAATGTTAATACGGTCATGTGGAAATAATGACTAATGAGAGAGAACTGTGAAAAAGCGTATAATGGCGAGTGCGTGGATGTGAGAAATAGAGGAAGACCGGTTAAAAGATGGAAGGATGTAATTAGTAAATGCGTGAATAAATGTGGATTTGGTATAAATGTGGTGGAAGAGGTAATAAGAAGAACATAAATGAAAGCGGTTTATGAGGCGTAATACTGGCTCCCTAAGGTTAGGGGGGAGATAGTATGTACTTATTCCCAAAGATGACCCCTTTTGTAGCCTTGTGTGAGTGCGTAATTGATTTGAATGTATTTAGTAGTCCTGAACTCAATGGAGAAAGGGAATTCGGTTTTAAAACAATGTACGTATGTAGTATGTATGTATGTATGTATGTATGTATGTATTAGTGACTATTTTTCCAGTGCAGCAAAAGATCACTTTTTAATTTGTTATACATTTTTTATTTTCAGTTACGATAATTTATTTATTATTTAAATAATTACCATTAACTTATTTAATTATTATTAATTTAAATATTATTAATTATTATTAATTTGATTATTATTAATTATTATTAATTTAATTATTATTAATTATTAATTTAATTATTATTAATTATTAATAATTTTATTATTATTAATTTTATTATTATTATTATATAATTAATTATTATTAATTATTATTAATTTGATTATTATTAATTATTATTAATTTGATTATTAATAATTATTATTAATTTAATTATTATTAATTTGATTATTATTAATTATTATTAATTTAATTATTATTAATTATTATTAATTTAATTATTATTAATTATTATTAATTTAATTATTATTAATTATTCTTAATTTGATTATTATTAATTATTATTAATTTATTATTATTAATTATTATTAATTTGATTATTATTAATTATTATTAATTTAATTATTATTAATTACAATTAATTAATATAACATTTGTTTATTAACTAATCCATGGAAGGAAAATCTTTATGAATGAAGTATAATGAAATTCTATATTTATACGCATGAACTATGTGAAAAGTATGCGCTGTTATATTATGTGGACCACGTATAACAGTCATATAGGACAGAACTTTAGTTATAAATACAATAGTACGTACATGTATTCTGTTATATATATATATATATTTTGGGTGGCCGCAAAAAAGCGCCTTGAGATTTGAACATTAATAACTTCAAAAATATGGAGTTCACACTTCCAAACTTTACATAACTTTTACCTCAATCTATTGGCAAGCAATCATAAAAATTTCAGACCTCTACATAAAATACTTTCTCCACAGCTGAGGAAACAATGAGGTATGGTGAAAAAACGAGTATCATAAACTGAAAAAATGTTATTATTCACATCTTATCAACAAATATGATCAATATGTCCGCCGTCCTGCTTACAAACTAATCTTAACCTTTTCTTCCACGACATGATACATTTTCTGAGTTCTGCTAACGTTATTTTGTCCCAACATTCGAGTATTTTTTCTTTAATTGCATTTCTGTAAATTATTCTGTTTGGCCTTCATAAATCTTCTCTGCTAGAGTATTCCCTATGCAATAATCCATGGGATTGCAATCAGGTGATTGCAGGGGGCCAGTCATTTTTTCCAATGAAGTTGACTACATTCTGTTGTAGATAATCCTGTGTGAACTTGCTAGTATGAGCTGTAGCACCATCTTGTTGGAGTATGAAATCGTTTCCATAATACAGACGCCGACAATCAGGCAAAAGATTCTCCTCTAAGAGATTTACATAGGTTTCTGAATTAATTTTTTTGTTTTCTGAAATGAAATGAATTTTCGCCTTTCCATTCCACGATACACCTGCTAATACCATGATTTTTTTGGAAAACCGACTTGTCCGGTGGTAAAGTCTCGATGAAGGAATGTCTTTCTTACGCCGACCATAAACAACATCGTTCCGGGAGTTTCGAGCAATCTCGATGATGAAATCTTTTTCATCTATAAAAACTATTTTTTTAACATCCTTGGACGAAATCTATCAAGCAATTTTCTATCACGAATTTTTCTTTTAGCGCTTACATTGCTGTCACCTCTTGAAACACGGCTCCTTTTAAATGCTTTAAGTCCTACCGTTATCTGCATTCTTTGAATGGAACTTCGACTGATACCTAAATTTCTTGCAATTTTCCTCTGAGAGCAGTGTGACCCAGGTTGATCCTCTTGAGATAAGCTCATCATTTCAATCATTGCTATATTGTCTTGAGTGTAAACTGTTTTAGGACGACCACTTCCACGCTTCCGTGCCGTCGAACCGGTTGCGCTGCTTTAAGTTTGTTTAATTATTCTATTCACAGATGTAACATTACAAGTTATTGCTGGCAATTCCCTCAAAATTCTTGCCCCAGTCCATCTTTTTTCCAAGAAACACTTTTCAATCGCCGCTTTTTCACCGTTAGTTAGAACCATAATTTGAAGGGTAAGTTTAAAAAACAGTGTTTGAGATGGGCGTACCTTATATCATCTGACGTTTTTCAGAGACTAACAGATTATCCATAGGCTAAGGAAACTACTACAAGTCTTAGAATAGTTGCCAGGTACAGCTATATACAAATTATACATTCAGGATTTAGGATATTTGTTTTTTTCACCATACCTCATTGTTCCCTCAGCTGTGGAAAAAGTATTTCATGTAGAGTTCTGAGTTCTGAAATTTTTATGATGGCTTAGCAATAGATTGGAGTAAAAGTTATATAAATTTTGAAAGAGTAAACTGCATATTTTTGAAGTTATTGATGTTCAAATCTCAAGGCGTTTTTTTGGAGCCACCCGATATATATCATATATGTACTGTATATATATATATATATATATATATATATATATATATACACACACACACAGTGGTGTAGTGCTAAATAAAGAAGTGAGGGAACGCATTTTGAAAGTGTTACTCAGATGCGGGGGGGGACAATGGCGAGCGCGGCGAGCCCATACAGCTGGGGGTCCGGGGGCACTGTAAGCCCCCCGGGAAATCTTTTGAAATCTGACCAATTTCAGGGATATTTTGAGGTCATATGCACTGGATATTAAGATATATTCCAAGGTTGAAGATGCAGTATTTCCAAAGGTGGGCAGTTGCGCCGCAATTGCGGCGCAACTTGCGGCGCAACATTTTTGGTTGCGCTTGCGCTTGCGGCGCAACTTTTTGAAAAGGGTTGCGCTTGCGCGTGCGGCGCAACTATTTCAGCAGAGTTGCGGTTGCGGTTGCGGCTCTACAAAAATTGTTGCGCGTGCCCACCACTGAGTATTTCCAGTGTCATTAGATATACGACATCCAGTACGATCAATAAAAATAGCTAACAACTGGAATGATTAACTAAAAAAAAGTTAACAACTGGTACGCCGTGGTGACTGTTTCATCAGATCTTTATAGGCTAGCATTGCCTCAGTCGAAGCTAAAAGAAATGAAGCAGTTAATGATTGTTTCTCATATTTCTTCTAGGGGTGGGAATTAAAATTTCATGACGTTAGAGATTTGTAAGTTCGGATTTATTTGAAATAGTGAGGGAACGCCGTTCGTCTACCAAAAAAAGTAAGGGAACGCCGTTCCCACGCGTTCCCACAGCACTACACGACTATATATATATATATATATATATATATATATGTGTTAAACACAGACCGTGCATGGAACAAGGAACTCTTCTGGGAAAATTAAATCCACTATGTCCGAATAAGTAATGGTAAATGACAAATACCATAGTTTTCTTTTTCATGATGCTAGCCCGACGTGGGCAACTGGTCTCTCGCAAAGAGGTCCCATAAATATAGCTTCCCTCACCAGCTATCTGCAAAGCAGACAGGATCCAGCTTTGGGACATGGATCTAGGTTTAAAGCAAGCCTAGTCCCACTAAATTCAGAACCTCTATATAAGTAAAAGACTCGTTGCATTCACGTCGGATTGAATAAATCAAAGAAAAAGGGGTAACTATTGTATTTTTAGCCAAAAAAACAAAACTTAAACCTCAACCGGGACATTGAGCGTCCACTTTTCAAGGCACGTAACACGTCCGTTTAATATACACAAACTCAGAATGGTCCCCTGAGAAACTTATATGTTAAACACAGACCGTGCATGGAACAAGGAACTCTTCTGGGAAAATTAAATCCACTATAGTCCGAATAAGTAATGGTAAATGCCAAATACCATAGTTTTTCTTTTTCATGATGCTAGCCCGACGTGGGCAACGGGTCTCTCGCAAAGAGTCCCATAAATATAGCTTCCCTCACCAGCTATCTGCAAAGCAGACAGGATCCAGCTTTGGGACATGGATCTAGGGTTTAAAGCAAGCCTAGTCCCACTAAATTCAGAACCTCTATATGCTAGCCCGACGTGGGCAACGGGTCTCTCGCAAAGAGGTCCCATAAATATAGCTTCCCTCACCAGCATCATGAAAAAGAAAAACTATGGTATTTGTCATTTACCATTACTTATTCGGACTATAGTGGATTTAATTTTCCCAGAAGAGTTCCTTGTTCCATGCACGGTCTGTGTTTAACATATAGGTTTCTCAGGGGACCATTCTGAGTTTGTGTATATTAAACGGACGTGTTACGTGCCTTGAAAAGTGGACGCTCAATGTCCCGGTTGAGGTTTAAGTTTTGTTTTTTTGGCTAAAAATACAATAGTTACCCCTTTTTCTTTGATTTATTCAATCCGACGTGAATGCAACGAGTCTTTTACTTATATAGAGGTTCTGAATTTAGTGGGACTAGGCTTGCTTTAAACCCTAGATCCATGTCCCAAAGCTGGATCCTGTCTGCTTTGCAGATAGCTGGTGAGGGAAGCTATATTTATGGGACCTCTTTGCGAGAGACCCGTTGGGCCGTTGCCCACGTCGGGCTAGCATCATGAAAAAGAAAAACTATGGTATTTGTCATTTACCATTACTTATTCGGACTATAGTGGATTTAATTTTCCCAGAAGAGTTCCTTGTTCCATGCACGGTCTGTGTTTAACATATAAGTTTCTCAGGGGACCATTCTGAGTTTGTGTATATATATATATATATATATATATATATATATAAATGAAGCATTTAATGAGATTCTGTAACGCAGTCAATTTAATATGAAATTTAATTCGTGAATAAGCTACATAATAAACTGTTATATAATTATATATCATAATTATGTAATTATGGAAATTATCGGTAATCATAGTTCATTTCTTTCAGCATAACTTATAAATAAATTTTTCAACTACGTATATTACAACCCATTATTTTTATATGATTAAATATTTGTTATCTTGTAATTTCAGCTGCTAACATATGACCCCCTCCCCCCCAATTAGATTATTTAGTTTGAACTTTACAATTTTATCAGCTCGCACACTTTTCCTTGACTTTTTCTGCGGTAATTTCGACTATTCATTTGAAACAAGAAAAATCACCGACAATTTATAAAGCTTTTAAAAAAACGTAAGCGAAACTTTTACCATTTTAATTTTGTCTACGAACACGCCATTTACTTCAGCATTTTAATCCTTATGTAGCGGGCTTCTTTTTGTAGCTCAAATATCGGAGCAAGAAGCTTCATATAGCTTACGTTGTTAATAAGGAACGCAGTAATGTTAGGGAGTATTTGGCCGCCGAAAACAGGAAACTGCTAGGAAATATTTGCCCAATGAAAATAGAAAAATGTCTCCCTGAATATATATATATATATGTGTGTGTGTGTGTGTGTGTGTGTGTGTAACTTTATACTAGATGTTAATACTGCGATTTAAGTAATCTAATTAGTACGAATATTTTATCATAAAAAAATATGCACGTATACGTATGTTTGGACTTTACCTAAATTGCCCGTTTCGCACGTTTATATAAAGTTTGGAAAGCCAAACGATATAAATGGTTTCTTAAACTTTATATTAATGACTTAGATTTAACCCTTTAACGCCGGAATTGTTTGTAGGGTTAAGTTATGAATGCGTGTATTTGAAACGTTAGCAATATGTACGGACCTTGTACGGTCGTCCTTTTAGGGTTAAAGAATTAATATAATTCTTATAATTAATCATGATAATTATAATTATAATTAATCACAGCGCTTTAGCAAAAGGGTTTGGGGGACTTTAAGTCCCATTTCAAGCATTTACCGCCGAAATAGAACGGCTAATTCCGCAATCCTCACGAGATTGTGATGCTGCGCGCATTAACCGCACGGTCAGATGTTCCGCACCCCCTGCCAAACAGTGCTAATAGGTGTACAATTTGTACTACAAAACCTGAAAAACTGAAATAACTAACCGGGTGTTGCAATTTGAAAAGGATTATAAAAAGACGGGAGTCCTTCCACACTTTTGCAGTCAGAGTACGATGCGACTTACTACATCTGAAAGAAGATGCACCACATATGTTGCAAAATTTAGATGCAAACTTTAGTTTACAAAATTCTAATCGATTCGATTCCACAACATCTGTGGCAATTCTACGACTACTTTAAGGAGGACATCTTTAAAAAATTAAGACCCAAAATAGATCAGAAGGCGATTGCCCCATTGGTTGTTGATGGTAACAACGACCGATTGGTCAGCGCAGTAAGCCTTGCTGACTCTTAAAGATCTAAAATTTCAGAAGTATTTTGTGTACCAGGAACCAGGTTATACGGCCAAAGATTGTCCTATACTTGCAGAGCTCCAAATGCCTTCATCTCTTAACCCATTAAGTGCCAGAACTATTTTTTTAGTTCCTGATATTTCTCGATATATTCAATTTCAGAGACTTTACATAAGCATGAAATAGCTATCTCATAAAGAAAAATTAAAATTAAAATATAAAAATTGAAAGGCTCTATGACTGGGAGAGGAAGGGAGGTGGCGGATTTGATGGAGAGACGGTGTGTGGGAGTATTGTGTGTGCAGGAGACGAGGTGGAGAGGAAATAAAGCAAGGGAGCTGGGAGGGGGATATAAGTTGCTTTATAGTGGAACGAATGAACAGGGTAGAAACGGTGTTGGTATAGTGCTGTCAGAAGTGCTGAAGGATAGCCTGGTGAGTGTGAGTAGAAGGAGCGATAGAGTTATGAGTGTTAAGCTGGGCCTTGACGAGATGACGGTGAACATCGTGAGTGCGTATGCCCCCCAAGCTGGCTGTGAAGGTGTAGAAAAGGAAGTGTTTTGGAATCAGTTGGATCAAGAACTTGGTGCGATACCAGAGGGGGAAAAGTGATCTTGGGTGGAGACCTGAATGGCCATGTGGGAAGAAGTAGAGAGGTGATTGAGAGGGTGCATGGTGGTTGGGGCGTGGGAGAGAGAAATGAAGAAGGGGAAAGGGTGGTGGATTTCGCGATGGCGTTTGGTCTAGCGAGAGTCAACCTTCTTCCAGAAAAAAGATAACCAGTTTGTGACCTATAGGAGCGGAGGAAGAGAAGCCAGATAGACTTTCTAATGTGCAGGAGATCCCATCTGGAAGAAGTAAGAACTGCAAAGTCATAAACGGGGAAAGCGGGCGGCGCAACATAGAATCCTGGTGATGGATTGGTCGTTTAAGAGTGGTAGGGAAAGAAGGCAAGAACAGGTGACACCTAGGATAAAGTGGTGGGGACTGAAGAAAGAAGACCAGAAAAGGAAATTTGAGGAGAAGGTTTTGGAAGAAGTAAGGTCGTTCGAGAGTGTACAAGAATGGTGGGAGGAGAACAGCCGGGTGATATGAGAGTTGGTGAGGAAGTACTGGGCAAAACATCAGGTAGAAGACCCCTGAAGATAAAGAGACGTGGTTGGTGGAATGAAGAGGTTCAGGAGGTGATTAAAAGGAAAGAAAGATGCTAAAAAGAAGTGGGACAATCTGGTAGACAAGAGGATAGAGAAAGCTATAGGCAGGCGAAAAGGAGGCGAAGAAGGGAGTGGCAAGAGCCAAGGCGCAGGCGATGGATGAAGTATATAAAGAGTTGGAGACACCGGCGGGAGAGAGAAAGATCCTTAGAATAGCGAAGGCTAGGGATAGGCGAGTAAAGATTTTACTCAAATTAAACAGGTAAAGGATGGTCAGGGAGTGGTCTTAAAGGATCAGGATAAAATCATGGATAGGTGGAAGAGTTATTTTGAACATCTGTTAAATGAGGAAAACCCAAGGGTTTTATTTTGAAGATGGTGTCCCAAATCAAGGGTTAACTTCAGGAGTGAGTAGGGAGGAGGTGAAGGTGGCGTTGAAAGGAATGAAGAAGGGGAAGGCATTGGGACCGGATAGGGGATACCAGTGGAGGCGTGGAATTGTTTGGGAGATGAGGCATTAGATCTATTGTGGGATCTGATGCAGAAGATATATGAACAAGAGGAAATGCCGGAGGAGTGGGGGATAGTACACTCGTACCTATCTACAAAGAGAAGGGGGACATCCAGGATTGTGGAAATTATAGGGGAATAAAGCTTATGTCACACACGATGAAGGTTTGGGAAAGGATTATAGAGAAAAGGTTAAGAGAAGAGACAACCGTGGGGGAAGAGCAGTTGGGTTTTATGCCAGGTAGGGGAACAACTGATGCGATTTTTGCACTGAGGCAGTTGATGGAGAAACACCGGGAGCGACAAAAGGGACTGCACATGGTTTTCATCGACCTAGAGAAAGCATATGATAGAGTGCCACGCCAGGAGTTTGGAGGTGTATGAGAGAGAAAGGTGTGCCGGAGAAGTACGTTAGGTTGGTGCAAAGTATGTATGAAGGAGCAAGGACCCAGGTTAGGAGTAGTGTAGGTGTAACGGAATGGTTCCCCGTGAGGGTTGGTCTACATCAGGGATCTTCTTTGAGCCCGTACCTTTTTGTTTTGATTATGGATGTGTTGGCCCAGGGGATAAAAGATCAATCCCCTTGGTGTATGCTCTTTGCAGACGATATTGTTCTGTGCAGCAACAGGAGAGAAGTAGTAGAAAGAAAATTGGAGGAATGGAGGAGGGCTTTTGAAGACAGAGGGTTGAAAATCAGCAGAAAGAAAACGGAGTACCTGAGGTTCTACGAAAATCAAGACTCAGAAATTAGTTTAGAGGGAGCGAGGTTAAAGAGAGTAAGTAAGTTTACGTACTTGGGATCGACAGTGGCTGAGACGGTGAGCTGGACACAGAAATAACACACAGAGTGCAATCTGGTTGGAAAAATTGGAAGAAAGTTTCAGGGGTGTTGTGTGACCGAAGAATAGGCGCAAGGGTTAAGGGAAAGGTGTATAAGACTGTGGTAAGACCGGCTATGATGTACGGGGCTGAGTCTTGGGCTATAAAGAAAGATCATGAGAAAAGACTAGATGTAACGGAGATGAGAATGCTGAGATAGATGTGCGGAGTGACAAGGTTGGATAGAGTAAGGAATGAAAGGATAAGGGGCACAACAAAGGTTGGAGAAATCTCGAGGAAGATACAAGAAAGTAAACTGAAATGGTATGGACATATGATGAGAGGGACGAAGATTATGTGGGTAAGAGAACGAATATGGAGGTGCATGGCAGGAGAAAGAGAGGCAGACCGAAGCGAAGGTGGATGGAGAAGGTGAGGGACGATTTGAGGGAGAAGGGTTTGTCGGAGGAAGAAGCCCAGGACCGGGCTGTGTGGAGGAGGCTGGTCAGAAACGCCGACCCCGCATAGAGGCGGGAACGGGCGAAGAGAAAGAAGAAGAAGTTAAAATATGTTCGCAAATAGGACAATGGCGGTTAATGAAATAATGAGGACAAACAGGAACAAAAAGATCAGGTGAAGGAACCAGAGCATGCTAGCAGTGAACGGTCTTCCCGTGAAAATGACTGCGATCAAACAAAGAAAAGTTGTCATCGCAGTTGTAAACGCGAAGAGAACTGCCGTGAACACGATGACGATGGAAAATGTTACAGAAGAAATTGTTATCACGGGAGGCGGTCTCTGGATGCGCCAGCCGGCCTTATTCACTTGCCGAAGGCGCGATTCTGTACGCAATTATGACCGTATCTATGACACATACGACAGATATGATAAGTATGATAAATACGATCGATATCACCGAGGAGATGATTACGAGCGCGGGAGGTCTCCCGCCAGACGGTATACGGAACCAAACTCTTATCCCTATCGACACAACGACGCTCGGTGTTACTCTCCTCAACGAGTGACTTTCGAGGAAACCGCCTCCAGAAGGGAAAGAGAGAGAAGACACTCTTCACCAGCGGATCATCGACGCGGCTCAAGCGGCGAGAACTGAAGAGAAAGATCCGAGGAGAGAACGAGAGAGCGAGGAAGTTCGGAGAAGAAAGACAACCGAGAAAGATTTAAAAAAGACAAGACAAGCAGATTTCCGATACATCCGATAAAGAATAGACGAAGGGTAAAAGTGTATAGTGTGCGGTGAAAACAGAGGCAAATGGGAAAGCAAGTTTAAATGTGAATATGAATGCGAATAGGGATAAGTGAATGTAATAAAGCTAATGCGAAGAATGAGGGGGGGGGGATAAATTAATGTGAGAATAAAAGAGGTACAAGAGAAGAAAATAGAATATACAGAGAGGGAAAGTGAAAATAAACGAGTGAAGGGAAAAAACCACAAGGAACGACTGCGATAACCGTGACAGCCACCGAGTTTGTTCAGCTGTGAATGAACTAGAGAAAATGCCACATTTTAACGTAAATACGAATACAGAGCGTACAGTGAAAAATATAGTGAATAAATGGTGTATTGAGTAAAAAAAAATATGGTGTGAATGGACTAGGAAATATTGAATTAATTTTGGGTACTGACCTTGTTACAACATGAAGTCTCTCTGATGAGTAAGGATAGTAAATTCAGTCTTTATAGAGCTTCACTACGTACCGGTAGTGACTGAAGCCGCTTGCACTATTAAGAGGGTCACGATGTGCGAGAAGAACCTGGCAATAATGATGCATTGCCTTTCGATTAGATTCTTTTAGAACTAAAAAAGTAATCAGTAACCACTGAGACAAATAATTATTTTAACGTTCCTTTTCGATTTTTCACAACTTTTCTGAAAGAATAACAAAGAAAATTTTCCCAGATTTGATAGTGGATATTCAAATTAAGTGTCCTCCCACCAAATCTGATGACCCTGAACACTGGAAATGCTTTATACCTCTTCCTTCTTCAATTCTTGAGCGACAGATTCTGTCATCTGATTCACAGGAAGCACCGTCTTCCGTGTATCAACCGCAAACCAGACAAGAATTTGTCGAACATTCAGAAGGAGATACCGCTTATGCTGCGATTCCAGACTCTCCTTCAACCCAATCAACCAAGAACGATTTACGAAAAAGATTCTACACTCTCATACGAAACTCAGTGTCTTGAACCGTCACAAGGTCCTCGGATCCTGTCACGATCTCGAGTGACTGAATCACTGAAGCACGCACACAAAACTACATTGTAATCAATCTCAAGAGCCATACCCAGTAAATCCAGGTTCCCCAACCGAACGTTGCCACAATCACTATCCTCACACCTCAGTCGTTCCCTGCAACTGAAAGCACTATATTTCGAGGGAACTTTGTCTGTTCACTTCCGCGGGCGCCTCAATTACTAACCACCACCTCTTCACACTCACATCACCAGTTACGTCCACTGGAAAAGTCCCTTGCCACTCTGGTCGTATCACCCAACCACCACCGGTTCAACCACCCTCAGTGGAATAACAGGTTATCAGATTCGATCACCTACGATTGAGAAATGAGATGAAACAAATAAATGAAAAAAATCGAAAAATTGATCCGTTCTATACAGTATCTCCAAAATTTTCCCTCGGGATCGTAGACGCTTTACACAGGAACGTCGGACCATCCTACCGGTACCCATTCTTTCCAACTGTGAAATAACCGAAGAACCCGGAGAACCCATTCACGCAGGAGTTAAGGATGTTGTGACGAAATATGGAATAACACCACAGCTGACAGATTGTGATCGTGACAAGGGCAAACAAATAAACCCTTATAATTTGTTAACTAAAGGACCATGAATGTCGATTTTAATGGATACCCAACCTAGAGCTAACACTGAACAACAAATTTTTACTTTTATTCTGTCTCAGCAACAAACAAAGCTGGTCTATATGAAGTCGACGCTGCTGATTCCGAAAATGTTATTCATTTTGGCGTATCACCCATAGTTTCCTTGAAATCTTAAAAAAATATTATATAATTATTGTATATTGTATATAATGTGTACAATATTATACATATTGTATATTGGATATAATTAATTAAATATTATACAAAATATTAAAAAATATTAATATCACACATACTATAAGAGTAGCAATACACACGACGTAATAAGACAAACATCACAGCACATTGCAGAACAACACACTGTGTCACGCATAGTTTAGTCACAAACAGCCTTTACTACAAAAATTGAATATTTTTTCCAAAACATAAAAATGGAAATTTCTCAAAAACTATACGTGATAGGAAAATAATAAGACCATTTTTGTAATCAGCTTTGAAAACTCTATAATAATGACATAAAACATTTCCTGAGACAAAATCATTGTTGAACAGTGTAATAGAGATCTATGCACCTGTGTATACACACCTGTTAAGTGTGTATTTCTGCGTGTATATAGGCATATATGTGCATATAAAAATGAATTAAAGGAGCATTCATTCAGTTTCTGTCCTCAGAAATCCACACCCTAAATAGAAGTAGACGTTTCGTTAGCCGTTTCATTGTCCCAATTTTGTGAATTTTGAAATACCTAATGTGTTAGACTTAAATATTTGGTTAGACATTCCAGTAAGTCAATTGAAATATCTAAATTGTCTCAATTTTTGTAATCAATTAAAAAGACTAATCCGAAGTGTCTCATGAAATGTCTAATGCATGAAAAGTTTCAGGAGCTTAAATTTAAGTATAAATTTAAGTTTACATGAAAAGAATTGCTTCAGAGCATTACTCTTAAAAACTTTTGACTTTCAGTTTATATCCATTTCTTCTCGTAACTGATTCTCTATCACTATTAAATAACTTCCTGTAATTTACTTTATGAAAGTCATTTATTAGTTTTAAATGCTCGAATTAATTCTTTTATAGGTTGATGACGCTTTTCGAGTGAATACATATCGAGTTCAGCTAATATTTCCCGATTAATTTCGGTTGATCTAGCCCGAACCATTTCTAATTTATCAATGTCTTTCCTCAAGTATAATAGGCTGTTTAACTCAGAAACTCAACCTAGGGTAGACCTACCGTAATGAATGATCAGAAGAAGGTGGATCGGAATAATGAGGACACCGTATTCGCGTCCTACATCATTAATATAATCATAATTATCACTGTTTTTCATTTATATAATTAATACATCAATCTACAGTTATCATTATATCTTCATCATTAATAATCATAAAAAAATTATCATTATAATTTTACATAGCGAGAGAGACGAGCCAACCGGATGTCCTTTCCAGATATTATTATTCAAGAGCTGCAAAATGGAATTATCTTTGATAGGATTGGGAATTTAATTCCCAATGGTCCCACCTATTTGTAATATAATTCCTTACATCAGCCAGTTGGACGATCTAGACAACAGGATAGCTGCCCTTTTGACAAAATACGGCAACGCGCCCTTTGAGTTAGAGAGGGACAGTAGCAGGAACAAGCGCTCGGAGAAATTCGAGTTCTATGAAAGACGGCGGAAAACCTGAACTACCAAATCATCAAACCACGACACGACCTGCTCTTCTTCATTGCTATCTTACCACCTGAACAAAAAGGAGCAAGAACGTCGACGTGGATTGATCAATGCCACTGACGATTTTTTAAACGTACAGTAACTTTTGGCACTGCAAATCAAAGCTCTATCGACGAAGTCTTCCAACACACAAATTCTGGAGGAAAACGAAAAGGTTCACGCGTGTTCCGCCAATAAACATATCACATTAATAATAAATTCCACCATCTATGATGTGTCTGCTCTCATAAAGTACATCGACATTCTGAAGGAAAACGTCGATAGTTTCCAAAAAAGCTCCCAGACTTACTTCGCGAAACGAAAAGTCAAAGATATGTGACCTTTTTAACCATCTTGACGCACAGCATCAGTTCGTTCAATGAGGGATGTAGGTTCAATGTAGGTGTCCACGGCCGACTGGACACCTACATCTTCGCCCCCACGTTTTGAATGACTATTCTTGAAGGAGTTGAAGAAAAGGCCCAGATGGCTGCTACCATACTCCATACCTCAGGTAAAACTTCCTTCCTATTTTCAACTTGCCAGATCCATCTTGGTTCGAATCACAGACCATGTTTTAAGTATCATGATCTGCCTACTCATGAAAGCAGTAGCAACAGATATGGCGCCATTTCAGGTCCACTACCTGCTTATGTGGACGCAGCACAACAACTTGTTCATCAACATCATCCTGGAAGACAAGTATTTGAGGGGCAGTCTCGACAGACAAAGCTACACCTATCTTCTTGGGCTGCAAGACTGTATAAAATCCTTCCTGTATTTATGCGAAAGGAAGGCAAAAAGTTACTTTCTTCGAATCTTTATTCTAAATTACGATAATGATTTACTTCAGCCTATTTAGGCATGCCATTGTGGTAAATTGTCATGGTCGCCCTGTAAAAAGGCTCCAATTAAACCAGACAGGATATTGCGTGGTCCCTAAGAGATGCATAGCCATCTCAGACAACCTCCGGATTTTCTACTTGACTCCCTACCTTGACCCCAGAAATATCGCTGTCCAGCTTACAAGCACCTTCTTATTATGACGCTCCTGTAAAGTAAATAGACACCTTCGGTTTTTTCCAAAGTTTTTGATTTGATAATAAAATTCATTAAGTAATAACATATTTATTGAATCAATAAATCGTCAATCGTGTTTCTTTCTCCTTCGCATTATGTAAAGTTGCTACACGTTCTGGCATTCCATTGATAAGTTTTGCCACTTGTTCTTCAGGACAATTATTCAGGGCTGTGGAGTCGGAGTCGGAGTCGTGGAGTCGGAGTCGGAGTCGGAAGCAATTTTGGTGGTGCTGGAGTCGGAGTCGGAGTCGGTAAAAATGTACCGACTCCGACTCCGACTCCGACCTCAATATAAATTTTAATAAAATATGTTTTGTGTGTGATACCACTGGCAGCTATGGTGGTTAAACCACTTAAATAATAAACACAATGTTTTCCATTTCAGACACTAATGCCATTAATTCATTTTTTCTTTTCAGATAATATTTTTTATTTTTAATGCTTATTTAATTTCGAGTTCTTTCTAAATTTCATAAGTTTTTAACTTTCAAGTCTAAAACCCCTTTCACAATGGCAAAGACACTTCCAACAAAGTCTGCAGTTTTTTAATATTTTACAATAACCACAGATGGGAAACATTTCGTGTGTCAGTGTATGATAGAAGATGATGATGATGAAAAATTATGTGAAGCAAAAATCAGTGGTTTTACTGGCTCTGATAAAAATGCACCAACCAGAGCATCAAATTGAAAAGACATTTGCAGTGTTTCCATCCCAAAATTTTAGAAGTTGTCATTGAGAAAGATAGTAATAAAAACCTTCCAACTACTTCAAAGTTAACAAAAGATCAGAAATCTACTGAACGACAAGCACCACTTACAAGATTCTTGACTACAGACAAAGTTACCGTAACAATGACCACAGATGATGATGCTTCACGTGGTGGTGATGAAATGCCTCTTGTGTAATTATCATCATAGCAGATTTAGAATTAATATTCCTTCGGAGTCGGAGTCGGAGTCGGATAGACAAAAAATTGAGGAGTCGGAGTCGGAGTCGGATAGACAAAAAATTGAGGAGTCGGAGTCGGAGTCGGAGTCGGTTTTTTATGTGCCGACTCCACAGCCCTGCAATTATTGGTTAACATTTGTACTGAAACCTGTCAACCACTAATCAGGTTAGCTGTCTCACAACCAGTCCTGATTTGCCCCAAACGTTCGATGCCAACTGGATAGATCTATTTAACACTGATACAGTTAATTTTGTAGTTTTTATTTATTTATTATTATTATAACCCTTTTATCAGGGAGATTGTTTCCCGCCTTCATACAGTATACACACACACACACACACACATATATATATATATATATATATACACAGGGGGGCCAAAAGTCTGGATCCATAGGAAAATATTTATTTTAATACATAAATTACAACAAATGGTAAATACTTAAAATGAATATCAACTTTAACTCGTAAATGCGTATCCGTGATACTGTACAGTAGTTCGTACTCCAGTATAAATACTCAAATACTTTTTTTATTTCAGCCCAGAAATGGCTTCGAATCTAACAACAGAAGACCGGGTAGAACTTGTGCTCATGTACGCAAGACAGGGCGCTACACACAGAGGAGTTGCTACCGAATTCAATAGAAATCATCCTGATAAGCATCCAGTAACACATGCGACTGTTGGCAAGTTGTTTAAACGTTTCAAAGAAACAGGAAGTGTACATGATCGACGGCGTTCTGGTCGTCCAAAAACTGCAACTGATGAAAATACCTCTGCAATGGTATGTGAAAATTTAACGAATAGTCCAGTAAAGTCAACAAGAAGATTATCAAATGAAACACGCATCTCGAGAACGTCAATTCGAAGAATTATTAAAAATCATAAATTCCATCCCTACAAAGTGCACCTGGTTCAAGAACTGCATGGCGATGACACAGATCGGCGAGTGGAATATTGTGAGTGGTTCATACAACAATGTGATTTCACTGTTTTACAGCGACGAAGCCACATTTCATCTAAATGGTAGAGTTAACAGGCACAATACACGTTACTGGTCCCAAGACAACCCAAATTAGATGGAGGAAGGACATTTTCAAACTGATCCACGAATTATGGTGTGGGCGGCGATATTTGGTGAAAGATTAATTGGCCCGTATTTCTTTGAAGGTAATGTAACAGGAGAGACATACCTCCGTATGTTACAATCTTATCTTATCAACCAATTAGACGACATTCCTTTGTTAGAACGACGGAGAATGTGGTTTCAACAAGACGGTGCCCCACCACATTTTGCTGTTGCTGTGAGGACGTTTTTGAATCAAACTTTTCCAAACAGGTGGATCGGAAGGCGAGGTCCCGTTGAATGGCCGCCAAGGTCTCCAGACTTAAGACCACTAGACTTTTTTTTGTGGGGTCATTTGAAGTCAGTAGTCTATCGAAATCGTCCAAGAACAATCGCTGCACTTAAGGGGGAAATCATATCTGCCTGTAATAACATCGGCACTCAAACCTTAAGAAATGTTCAAAGATCCTGTATGCATCGTATACACAAGTGTCTCGATGTCAGAGGCCGCCAATTTGAGCATTTGTTATAATTTGTTGTTTATACTGGAGTACGAACTACTGTACAGTATCACTGATACGCATTTACGAGTTAAAGTTGATATTCATTTTACGTATTTACCATTTGTTGTAATTTATGTATTAAAATAAATATTTTCCTATGGATCCAGACTTTTGGCCCACCCTGTATATATATATACAGGGTGTCCCATAAGTCCGGCATCATAGGAGAAATTCATATTTTTCTATTTTTACAAACCATAATTCATATTTTTCTCTTTCTACAGGCCATAATGTCTGTGAGCAAGGAAGAACGAATCCAGATAATTCTACTCATAGGAAATCGGAGTCAAAGAGAGGCCGCTGCTGAATTTAACAGACTGCATCCCGACCGCGAGCCAATAACACAGAGTTGTGTTAGCAGAATTGTTGCAAAGTTTAAGGAAACAGGATCCATAGAAGATAAACCACGCAGTGGACCTTCAAGGAGGTCCACTGACGATGATACAGCGACTGCTATCCTGGCTCATTTTAACAGAAGTCCCAATAAGTCTCTTCGGCGATTGTCCGCCGAGACAGAAGTGTCGAAAAGTAGCATCCATCGCAAAGGAACAAGGTGCATCTCGGGTGATGGTATGGTGTGGCATTTGGAAGGATTGCATCATAGGCCCCCTCTTTTTCGATGAACATGTCACTGGAGGCACCTACCTACGTATGCTCAAGGAAGAAGCATTTCCCAGTGTCTTGAACGAAGAAGGAAATTTCCCAACATGGTTCCAGCAAGACGGCGCTCCTGCACATTACAGCACCCAAGTAAGGGAATACCTGTACCAACAATTCCCTGGTCATTGGATAGGACGTCGAGGGCCTGTGGAATAGTCAGCTAGAAGCCCGGATCTCACGCCACTAGATTTTTATCTCTGGGGCCACTTGAAAGCGCTGGTATACGCAGAGAAATTAGGAGTGTTGAACATTTGCGGCAGCGTATTATTGGGGCATGTAACACCATTACTCCTGACATCATTTACCGTGTGCTTGCTGACTGGGTATCACGTCAGAATTTGTGTATTGAAAACAATGGTGGACATATTGAGCACGTTCTGTAAATAAAAGCTTTTGTTTTGCCTTTTTTTATTATTTTTCCTATGATGCCGGACTTATGGGACACCCTGTATATATATATATATATATATATATATATATATATATATATATTATATATATATATACTGTTACTTTTTACTTTTGTTAAGTTTGAACGACGGTTCAGGATCGACCTGCGGTGTGTGTATATATGTATATATATATGATGAATAAAACCACGAATGAAAGGAAACACAGAATGGTGCTCAAGCGCTTTCGTCTAATGATATCCTCAGGAATACTGAAGTAAATAAAGAGTTCGAGACTATATATAGGTCACAATATATATATAATATATATATATATATATATATATATATATATAGAAATAAAAATTGTGGGAGGAGCATACAAATTTGTAAGGAAAACTACCAATTTTAGCACTTTGCCCTTCTTGTCTAAATCCGTTCTGAACGAATTCAACACAAGATCAAATGGATAGAGTTATCCCACTGTACTGACTGGAATAATGCTTCAGTTTTGTTTCACTCTAGCAACATTGTTAATAGAAATATTCTTGAGTCTGCTATTATCCAACTTACAAATAACTTTAACATGAGCCAAGGTCTTTTTCAACTTGATCCCGTTGTTGTGAATTCGTTCAGAACGGATTTAGACAAGAAAGGCAGAGTGCTAAAACTTTGGTAGTTTTCCCTTATAAATTTGTATGCTCCTCTTACAATTTTTACTTTTCATTTTATTTTTATATATATTTTTTTTTATTTTTTTGTGACCTACATACCATTCAGGCATTATCTATAAAATTAGTTGTAAACAATCCATTTGATCTTGTGTTGAATTCGTTCAGAACGGATTTAGACAAGAAGGGCAAAGTGCTAAAATTGGTCGTTTTCCTTACAAATTTGTATGCTCCTCCCACAATTTTTATTTCTATATTTATTATATATATATATATTTTTTTTTTGTGACCTATATATAGTCCCGTACTCTTTATTTACTTCAGTGTTCCTGAGGATGTCATTAGACGAAACCGCTTGAGCACCATTCTGTTTCCTTTCCTTCGTGGTTTTATTCATCATAAATATTTTTCACGTATTACTTTCGTGAAATAATTTTCATATATATATATAAATAGAGAGAGAGAGAAGAGAGAGAGAGAGAGAGAGAGAGAGAGAGAGAGAGAGAGAGAGAGAGAGAGAGAGAGAGAGAGAGAGAGATTTGAATATATATAATATGGGCTCATCCCAACAGGAAATTTCCAACCTTGACAAAAGGCCCTATGACTAATTGGTCGTTACCTGGCTTTGGGAGAATAGAAAGGATTTCCTGAGAGGGGTACTTGAGATGAGTCCTCTCCCGATCTACTCCGCACAAATTAAATTTAACGGTAAAAAATAAAAATTAAATATGAAGCACGAATGGTAATAAGAAAAAGGGAAAGGATCTCCGTCAAGGATTTCAATCAGGGTACCTACGAATTTCTTGGGGAACTCTGTACGTTAAAGTCATAACGTGAGGTTCTGCAGAATTTTTTTATTTATTTATTTATTTTTTTGGCTAAAATATTATAATTTTAGCATATAAAATACATTTCTTTCTAGCATTAAAACAAAATAACTTTGCCATCATAAACACAGTAGTTAAAAAAGAAAAAAAATACAAAGTAAGTATATAAATATCTACTGTACCTAATGTCCACATACATTATGTCTTATACAGTCAGTTATTCGCTTGAAGGGGATTCTGACAGAGCCATATGATAGCATATAAAATCTACGAGGCAGAGATTTGAGGCTGATGATACGCCCTTTTCCACACACATACACACACACACGTACACATACACATACACAAAAAAAAAAACCTTTTGACGACTGATTTTCTGATTTTCAGTGTAATATACTACTGTATGGTATAAATGTAAGTTGTCCCATTCTTATGAATGGATTATTAAATTCAGTAAGTTGCTAATTAAGTTTTCTAGTCTAAAAGAAATATTGGTGAAGAATATCATGCTAGATATGAATGTACTTTGTCTTTATATACCGTTTATTCAGAGTATGTGCACGCCTTCACTTGAGAAAATGAGATAAAGAAATTGTATGTCCATGATAACATAACATGAAAATAGCCTGTGTATTATATTGCATTCTGGGAAATATTTAATAATTTTAACCAAAAGTGGTGTAAAATAAGGTCTAAAAATGCTACATTATTTCGGTAACTTTGAAAAAAAAAAAAATTAGTTTGACTCACCTCACCTACAGAATTACCCAAGAGGAGTAGTGACCTTACTTAATGGATGGGATCTTATACTTGACATCAGTTTGGGGGAAAATAACGTAATAGACGTTACAGTGCAATAATATAATAATAATAATAATAATAATAATAATTTCTGTTTCAATTTTTATTGTTCTATGCTTGCATGTATACAATAGGTGTAAAAGAGAACAATACAGGGTGACTTCTTTTATTCGATAACCATGAAAAATAGTTATATATCAAGACATATATCAGATAGAAACTTAAAAATTGTGTGTATATCGGCATCAGCATAGGTCGTATGCGTGCGTATAACATCATCTGATAGCTGATCCGTTAGTCTCGTAATGAAATTCAGTGTGCAAGAACGTGTGTTTATCGTTGAGCGATACATTAAGTGTGAGTCATTTAAATCGTGTCAAGTTAAGTTTTAGCGTCGTTTTCGAGCCCGAAATAAACCATCGATATGGAAGTTGGTGAAACAATTCAGAGAAACGGGCAGTGATGTTTATACGCATGCGTACGACATATGCCGACGCTGATACACACGCAATTTTTAAGGTTCTCTCTGATGTATGTCTTGAGATATAACTATTTTTCGTGGTTTATGAGTAAAAAACCACCCTGTGTATATACTAGCATAAATATTCATATACATATGATGATGATGACAGTGCGACAGTTAATGTTTTACTGAACATACAGTATATTGCGAGTGAGATAATAATACAAAACAACAACAACAACAACAACGATAATAATAATGATATCAACAATAACAAACGAAAACAAACAAAACATCTTTATTGTGGAGCATTCACAATCCATAGCAGTTAACCTAATATACAAATACAATCTACTATTTGATTCATACATGTTGATGACATACATTAGGTGCGACGAGAAATATATATATAGTGTACGTACACATATATGTGATATATTATATATATATTATATATATATATATATATTATATATATATATATATATATAATATATATATATATATATATATGTGTAGAAATATCCCCAACTACGATATCGGACCACAACATCATTGAAATAACAACTAATATAAAGGCAACAGGAAAGGAAAGAACACGCACAACAGAAAGAAGCAAATTCGATTTTTTTTATTTTCACTCCAAAGCTATAAACTGGGAAGATGTGACATCCAGCATGGAAGTAATAGATTGGAAAACCATTTTCGAGGCCAAGACAACGGAGGAGATGCTAATGACGTTAGAGGAGAAGAAGTTAGAAATTGTGGAAAAACATGTCCCAAAGATACAACAAAGAGGAAAGAGAAGCAGGTTCGAAAGACGAAAGAGGGCACTGTTCCGAAAAGGAAAAAGAGGGACTGCAAAATTAAGTAATTGTAAAGATAACATCAGAAAAATATTAAATGATAAACTACAAAGTATCGATGTCGTCATACAGGAACTAATCGAGAAGCATACAGAAAAAGAAGATGACGCTATAGAAGCGATAAAGGCTAACTCAAAGTACTTCTATAATTTCGCAAAAAAGAAAGTCGAAAAACCATGCAACTATCGGACCTTTAAAAAATGAGAACAGTGATTTATCTTATGATCTAACAGAAGTATCTGAAATATTAAGAGCTCGTACGAATCATCTTTCAGTATCCCAAAAACTGACAAATTGATATGCGATAGAAACGCGTTCTTTGAAGAAGAACCACAAGGGGAAAGTATAACGGATTTTGACTTTACGCCGGATGATATTACACAAGCCATAGGGAAACTAAAAACACACTCAGCAGCAGGACCGGATAAATGGAATGCCACACTGATCAAACACTGCAAGAATGCAATCGCTGAGCCCCTATACAGGATATGGAGACGATCACTAGACACGGGAGAAATACCGGGCATCCTGAAGAGCGCCAACATAGTCCCAATATATAAAGAAGGAGATCGATCCGAGGCCAAAAACTATAGGCCAGTATCGCTTACATCCCATCTCACTAAAATATTTGAAAGAATAGTGACAGAATATCTATGACTTTTTGGAAACTCAGAAAAAATTCAATGATAACCAACACGGGTTTCGGTCAGGCAGATCATGTCTATCACAACTAATGGAACACTACAACATTATTGATTCACTTGAAAGTAATGAAAACTATGATGTACTGTACACAGACTTTGCTAAAGCGTTCGACAGTGTGACCACGGAATCATAATACATAAACTGAAATATATGGGAATAACAGGAAAAGTAGGGAAATGGATATATAATTTCCTTAGTGAGCGGCAGCAAGTCGTTACAGTACAAAGAGTATGTTCATCAGAATCAGAGGTCCTCAGCTCGGACCACAAGGAACAGTATTAGCTCCAGTACTCTTCATAATCATGTTAACTGACATAGATGAGGACGTTACCAGAGACAGCACAGTAACATCCTTTGCGGATGACACAAAGATCAGTAGAAAAATAAGAAACCCAGAAGACATAGGATCTCTACAAACCGACATAAACAGAATCTACAAGTGGACGGAAGACAACAATATGAAGTTTAACACCGAGAAATTTCAGCTATTACGGTACGGAAAAAGAGAACACCTAAAATCCATGGAATATTATACCCCAAATGGACAGGAAATTCAGAGAAATTCCAGAGCAAAAGATTTAGGGGTTGTAATGACAGATGATGCGAAATTTGAAACACAAAATAAGATAGCAGTAAACAGAGCAAAGAGAATAACGGGTCAGATATTGAGAACCTTTAAACGAAGGGATAGGAATGTAATGATTCCTCTACTGGAAACCCTGATAATACCCAAATTGGAATACTGCTCGGTCCTAACATCCCCATATAAAAAAGAAGACCTTAGACAGCTGGAGGGGACCCAAAGAAGCTTCACAGCCAAGATCAATGGGTGCAAAGAACTAAATTACTGGGAAAGGTTACGAGAACTAGACCTATATTCACTGGAAAGGAGAAGAGAGAGATACACCATTATTTACACTTGGAAAATAATGGAGAAACTAGTCCCTAATCTTACTCTGAATCCCATAACTCCCCAAACAACGATGGAAAGTAGAAGCGGTAGACTCTGTCGTATTCCCAAATTGAAGGCGAGACAGGGAACATCCTTAACCCTGAAAGAAAATAGTTTTGTAGTGAGAGGACCAAAACTGTTTAATCAGTTGCCCAAAGACCTAAGAAACACGAAGGGAGTTGCAGTGGAAATCTTCAAAAGAAGACTAGACGCCTGGCTCAGAACAATCCCCGATGAGCCGCGCGTACCTGACTATGTGAGGTGGAAAGCGCAAGAATCCAACTCACCACTTCACGAGGCCAACTCGAGAGGAGGGGCGACAAGCTTGACCTTCGCGAAATGAGAAATCATCGCGCGAAACCTTTGTAAGGTTGTAAGGTAAGGTATATATATATATATATATATATATATATATGAATAATGAATAATGAACTAACCGACGATCCAAAAGAAATATCTGATACATTGAGAGCTCAATATGAATCAGTTTTCAGTACCCCAAAAAGTGACAAAGCGATACCTGACATAAATGCATTCTTTGAAGAGGAATTGCAAGGAGAGTATATAACAGACTTTGAGTTTACACCAGAAGATGTAGCGAGAGCTATAGAACAAATGAAACTACATTCAGCTGCAGGTCCGGACAATTGGAACGCACTATTGATTAAAAACTGTAAAAATGAAATAGCTACACCTTTATACTGAATATGGAGAAGATCCCTAGACACTGGGGAAATACCGAGCATCTTGAAAAGAGCAGACATTGTCCCTATATATAAAGGAGGGGACAGATCTCAAGCAAAGAACTATAGACCAGTGTCATTGACGTCCCACCTCACCAAAGTATTTGAAAGAATAGTTAGACAGAAAATTTATGATTTCCTGGAGACACGGGAAAGATTCAACGAAAATCAGCATGGATTCCGATCAGGTAGATCATGCCTATCACAACTAATAGAGCACTACAACAATATCCTAGATGCATTGGAAGGCAATGACAACTACGATGTTATATACACAGATTTTGCTAAAGCTTTCGATAAATGTGACCATGGTATAATAGGACATAAAATTAAAGACATGGGAATAACAGGCAAAGTGGGAAAATGGATCTACAACTTCCTTAGTGATCGTCTGCAGGTCGTCAAAATTCAAGGTATATCATCATCAGAATCGGAAGTACGCAGCTCAGTACCACAAGGGACAGTACTGGCCCCACTCCTGTTCATTATCATGCTAACAGACATAGACAGCGGAGTAACAGCAATAGTATAGTAACATCCTTTGCAGACGATACAAAGATCAGCAGAAAAATCAGCGATGTACATGACGTGGAGGCCTTGCAGAGGGACACGAACAAAATATACAAATGGTCAGAAGACAACAACATGTCATTCAACGCCGAGAAATTTCAACTCTTGAGATATGGTAGAAAAGAAGAACTTAAACAGACTGCATATTATGCTCCAGATAGAGAGGAAATTCAGAGAAGCATGAAAGCGATTGATCTCGGGATAATAATGAAAGATGATGCGAAATTCGAAACACAAAATCAGATAGCGATAAATAAAGCAAAAAGAGTCGCCGGACAGGTTCTAAGAACGTTCAAGAGAAGGGACAGGACAGTAATGATTCCCCTGCTAAAAACACTGATTATACCAAAACTTGAATACTGCTCAGTTTGACGTCCCCATAAAAAGGAAGAAACTAATAAACTAGAAGAAACGCAAAGGCATTTCACAGCCAAGATTGATGGCTGCAAAGAACTCAACTACTGGGAAAGACTACGTAAACTAAATCTGTACTCACTGGAAAGAAGAAGAGAGAGGTACATCATAATCTACATATGGAAAATGATCGAAAAACTGGTACCAAACCTAAAACTAAACCCAATTACCATTCAAACAACACTGGAAATAGGAAAGGCAGAATGTGTAGTGTTCCCAAATTAAAAGCACGACAAGGGACCTCCTCAACCCTGAAGGAAAATAGCTTGGTTGTCAGGGGGCCAAGACTTTTCAACCAGCTTCCTAAGGACCTCAGAAACGTAACGGGGGTCAAAGTTGAAGTCTTCAAGAAAAGACTGGATGCCTGGCTCAGGACAGTACCAGATGAGCCGGGCGTGCCTGGCTATGTACGGTGGAGAGCGCAAGAAAGTAACTCGCTCCTCACCAGGCAGACCTAGAGGCGGGGCCACCAGCTTGACCTCCGTGTGAAGAGAGACCAACACACGAAACAACATAAGGTTCATAAGGTATATATATATATATATAAATATAATATATATATATATATATAATATATATATATATATATATATATATATATATATATATATTATAATATATATATATATATATATATATATATATATATATATATATATATATATATATATATATATAAACTTTGCACACATATTGACAAAAGGGACAGCAATGCATTCCTATATATACATAGCATACCACTGCCATTTGCCATGAAATTTTGTTATATTTTATGCTTTCACAATAATAATACTAATTAATAATAATAATAATAATAATAATAATAATAATAATAATAATACATTATAATTCACTGTTCGATTTATATATGCTAAGGTCATACATGAGGTGCAAAAAGAAATATAAATGCGCACACTTATATGCAGGGTGATTAAAAATTTTTTAACACTTATATGGGGAAGAATTACAGATGTCATCCAATCACTACCAAGAGAGATGCGCCTAATTAGGGCTCTGGAAGCAACGTTTTGACCGCTTTCATACATGCATAGATATCCGTGGACAGGAAGTAGAGACTGTATGAAGCACTGTTTGGTTTTCATCACAAAAAATGTTTACAAATAAATCAGAAATAAAAAATAAAATCCCATATAAGTATTAACATTCTTTTTTAATCACCCTGTATATCAAACTCGTTATCGATTATCTCATTTTGTTCTCTATTTAAAATTAATGTAAATAACCTCAGTTTTCTTCATTATCTAACAAGATACAGATAGAAAGATAGATAGATAGATAGATAGATAGATAGATAATTCAGTTAAGATTACTCGCTCTTATTTACTGGGATTAACAAACTAAGTACTAAATACCTTCCTACTGAAGATCATTAAATAACAGACACGAATATCTTGAATTTACACATATTTACTTTTAGATTTTTATTTATTTTTATCATTTTCGTTTTGCTATGCAAGAATATAAGTTAATTTATCATTAAGGTAATTGTTTTTGTTTAATTCCTATAACAGAGCTTTCCAAACTGGTGTGTCGCGACACATTAGTGTTTTTTGTATTTTGAAAATTTTGATTTTTCTATCAACAAAATCGGCTACAAGATAAACCACCTACTGAAAAATTATCTGATATTTGATATTTGATAACAAAAATTAATTAATGTGTCGTGAAAATTGTTATGCTTAAATAGTTTGTTGCCAACGTTAAAAGTTTGGAAAGCTCTGTCCTATAAGAACAGTTATTATTAATGTAGCTGCAGTGTAGAAGTGTATGGAAATAAAGACTAGAATATACTGTTATGGTTTGCATAATTAGGTGAATATGTCTTTCAGTTTTCTCTTTATCTCTTGATCGAGGGTGTTCCAGAGGTCGGGTACTGTGGAGCTTAAGGATCTAGTTACACAATCTAGAATAATTTGGTTTTCTGATGTAAGTATTTGATTGTCTGCTGGTGTTAAAGAGGTGTTGTGTTTGGGAAAATAATATTGTATTTGGATGATTTCTGGTGCAGTAAGTATTATGGACGATTTGATACATATATGAGGCAATATCTAGTTTGTAGATCTCTGTTAATTTTCAGCATTTTTAATTCGTGGAACATTTTGTCTGTAGTTTTATTATGCGTGTTCGATTTATAGATTTTCCTAATTATTCTTTTTTGTATTACTACCAGAGGCTGAAAAAAATATTGTCACACGCACTTCCGTAAGCAGTAATGAAGTATTGTAGTCCAGGTGTGAGTAAACCATAATGAAGTATATGGTTCCAAGGACTTGCTTTGAGAGTGCGACACCTACTTTTGTAATTATGAATGGGACATTTGCTAACTACAGGGTGTCCCGTAAGTCTGGACCCATAGGGATTTATAATATATTTTTTTATTATGTTATTATTATTATTTTATTATTATTATTTTTTTATTTTTTATTATGATTTTTATTTGTGGGGCCACTTGAAAGCCAAAGTGTACGAGGTCAAACTTCAGAACATTTTCCACCTTAAAGCACGCATTGTGGAGGCGTGTCAAGAAATTTCTGCGACTGTGATTCAGAAAGTGCTGTCGCAGTGGAGATTGCGTCTTCAACTATGTGTGCGACACAACGGCGGACACTTTGAACAGATTATGTAATAAATTTTTGGACTATTTTGTAATTTTATTATTTTTCCCTATGGGTCCAGACTTACGGGACACCCTGTACAGTAATTTATTGCAAAGGTCTTCAGTGCGTTCTTTGAATGCGAGATTTGCTTTGCATCAAGGATAATTCCCAGACGTTTGGCGATTACACTCGTTGAACAGGGAATGAATTTATATTTATATTTAGAGGGGTCAACATTTCCTTTTTTGTGATGACTATACACTATAAGTTGGTTTTTTATATGTATATTTAAAGATAGTTTGTTGGCGTCAAGCCATACATCTATTCGTTGTTGTTCATTGTTGGTAGTTGTTTGGAGTGTCAATAATTTAATGTTAGAAATTATATTTGAAGTATCATTTGCAAACTGATAACAGAACGAATTATTTAGTGACCAATGGAATTCATTTATATAAAGGAGCAACAGGATAGGTGCCAGAATACTCCCTTGAGGCACTCTGTTCGATATGTGTTTTGTCTGTGATGTAAAAGAGTTCTGTGTTATAAATTGTCCTGTTAGTCAAGTATGAATGGAACCACCTTGAGGGCAATCCCCTAAAATCGTAATGTTCTAATTGCTTTAAGAATGTGTCATGAAGTAATGTATCAAAGACTTTAGCTATGTCAAGTAGATGATTACCGATATTTTTGATTGCTATAAAGATTGCTATAGATTGCAATAAAGTTCTTCTAATATATCAGTTATAGCGTCATTGGTCGTGCGTTTTCGTACGAAGCCAAATTGTTGATTGTATACAATAATAATAATAATAATAATAATAATAATAATAATGACCATGAGTGCCTAAAGGAAATTATTTTGGCAGAAAATTCACACACGCGAAAAAAACAGTAAATGGGGCGAAAATAACTACATAATGAGATTGCCAAGAACTGGAAAAAATCCTTCAGTGTGAGAAATAAAATAATATAAAGTAAGATAAAATAAGGTAAGATAATAAAAATATATAAATTACGGGACTAGAGAAAAATGCGAATTATAAGTGTTGAGAGAGAGAGAGAGAGAGAGAGAGAGAGAGAGAGAGAGAGAGAGAGAGAGAGAGAGAGAGAGAAAGAGAGAGAGAGAGAGTGTGTGTAAATCTTCTTATTCATAAATAAAAGAATAACGCAAAGAAATAAAGTATTGTATGTGAAATATTCGAGATTAAGAACCGTTCCTTTTTAACGAAGCCATTTCTGCTCCAGACAAGTTTGTAATTTTTCCACTCTGTTTAGTAATTTTTCGCCTATGTGGGAGCCTTAATGGAAAACTATACAGTGAAGATATGTTACTGGCAATAAGTAAAGCTTTTTCATATATATATATATATATATATATAATATATATATATATATATATATATATTATATATATATATATATATCTTCGGTTTTTAGATTACACTGTTAACAGAGCAAAATTAGATTGAAAATTGATCAAGAGGCTAGCGTTTGGACAAGAAGAGGCCTCCTAAATTTATGTAAAAAAACCCAAAGTACACTTTTTAACCCTAGAAGGCCAGTGTGGGACCGCACATATAGCGACTAGCGTCGGGTCTACGTAACCCCATAATGAAAATTATATTTATAGGTTGAATTAAACAATTTATAATTACTAAACAATAATAAAAATTAACTTGCATACAATAAAAGACCTCATTTCCTAAAAACAAATGTACTTTTATTAAAATTGGCAAATTGGGGTAAAGATTAAAGGAGATTTTTCCCATTACTTTTGATATACTTTCAATGTACTACACCTACTCTTTAAATACTCGCTATTCACAGTACATTTAGGATCAATTATACTCTCTTATTTAACTCTTTCCTTCCCGGGATATGTTTCTTTAAACCAAAACGTATTGGATGTACTGTTCTGCAAAACCGGAAGGTTTCGGAACTACTCAATTAAACGTGAACTCCACGTCAACTTATATATCATTCTGTTGAAGAGAAGTCGATTCTTCACGTTTGTCAAGAATAAAGGATATTTTGCATAAGATATTATATATTGTTTTGTCTTGTTACGGAATTACCAGACGGGTAATTCTGTTGCATTCTATAAAAGTACAGTAATTCCCTCGCGATAATTGATTAGCCCAAGCTTAAATGGCATTGTCTAGAAAGAATTTATATACACCTACAATCAACCATACTCGGCCTTTGTTTGCTCTTTTTACCAAAAACAAAATCACGAGAAATTGCCAATTTGGAGATATCCATCAAATACTGCAACTGCGTAAAAACATTTGTGGGAGGTAAGTAATTCCGTCACATACATTGTTTCATATTCTGAAAAAGAAATATGTTAGTAATATCTTCCTTTTCCTATTCAGTAGTAAATGTATGGCCAGGCAGATTTGGAAAATAACTATTAAATAATTACTTCCAACATTTTCTAGTAATAGCATGGCTAGAAATGACCAAAACGGGTTTTGTTGTGTAATTCAGTCATGATGGAATTCGTGTAAATGACACACAGTTTGGCTTCCTTTTCCGACAACTAACCAACACCTAAATATAAACATATACAAGCAGTGTTGAATCCAGGGTGTGTGCCAGGATGAGAAATTCCCACCTCCCGGCCAAATAATTCCCCTCATCTCCCTTTCCGGGGTGTCGTAATTCTGGATTCAATATTTTATAGAGATCTTTGTAGAAACATTGCATTGTAGCACAATTTACATTATTATTTCCGGTGAAACCTACAGTTCCACTGGTCATGAAAGGGTTAAAGGAGACAACAAACACGATTTATATATATTATAGATCCCATACTACTTTATATCCTATAGAGGGAACTACAGAACCTACAAAACATTCAATAAAGAGCATTCAAAATATGATTTGATGAATATTTGAGTCAAGTCCCTAGTCAACGCTGCTTGTTTCGCAGGTCATGAAGAGAGAATAAAAATTGAAAATAACTATTTTCTTCGTCAGACCTAACAGATGAAAAGGGATACTGCATGCTCATATCTATTAAAAAAAATTTAACTGACGAAGTATATATATATATATATAGATAGTGAGAGAGAGAGAGAGAGAGAGAGAGAGAGAGAGAGAGAGAGAGGATGGAAAATACCCCCAGAATAACAAGCCCCCAAATCTTTTTAATATACTTCCAAAAGAACTGACAAACCTCCAGCAGACCAGCCTGAGCAATTTCAAGAACCAGCTGGACAGGTTCTTATAATCAGCCATGCGTGGCTGGCCACGAGGGCCACAACTTCCCAGAAAAAAATTCTCAGCGGCTTATTTGCGTTTAGTTAAGGCTTATATGTACACTCAAATAATTATTATAATAATATAATACAGGGTGATTCACTCGCTGGTAGCCCTAGAGTATCGCTAATACGATACTCTGGGGCTACCAGCGAGTGAATCACCCTGTATAATACAATGATTTAATTTAATGATATACATCTCTCCAAATTCATAGTTTTTGCTTCGACTAAGTAGGTTTGTATAAATATATTATGCCTACACTTTCTTTACAGCTATTTCATAAATTTAATTTTACACACCTTGTAATAGTCTATGAGAGAGAACGCATTAACATATTCTACTGTTTTCTCGAAATAAGTAACTACAATTTTATTTTTTTGCTTTACATTTCAAATTTAATTTCATACGAGTGAAATTTTATATTTTATTTATATCGAACATAAAAAGAGAAATGGAGTTTCATTTAAAGTTCTGATAGAAAGTTCTTGTTTGCGAATCAAATTATTTCCAAAGTTTTCATTGTATTGTTGCTGCCAAATTAATTTGGAGAAGTGTAATTCTCCCAATCGTTCTTCCTTCTTCCCGATATCTCTCTCTCTCTCTCTCTCTCTCTCTCTCTCTCTCTATCTATCTATTTATCTACCTATCTCTCTATTTGTATATATACTGTATATATATATATATACTGTGTGTGTGTGTGTGTATATACAAGCTGGAAAGAAAAAGAGGCATATTCAAAGATATCCTAAAAGCAAAAACCAAATATATTCAACATAAAGAAAGAGAGAGAGAGAGAGAGAGAGAAAGAAGATTGAAAACTTTCTTTAATTGCACTAATGAGAATTTTTTCGCTTATTTTCAGCGATGCGTCAATTAGAGAAGGGGAGTTGCATTTATCTGAGTGAAATGATTATCAAAATGCAGATTGCTTTTAGCGTCTTTTAAAACAAAGTGAAATGAGACTTTAAAAAACGGTTAAATTCGTCATGAATATTTTTCGAGAAAATGTACCTATTTGTACAGGGTGTTCCAAAAGAGCCGGCGCTGTAAATTGAAAGATTTATGACATTTATTACACTAACTTATTGTATAATAAATCACAATGAAAATAAAACAATGACAATACATTTGAAATTTGTGAGAATGTTAAAATTACTGTTGAAAGTGCTTGCCTCTCGCCTTCAAGCAGAGCTGGACACGTTGGTTTATGTTGTGAAACAAGCGATGAGGTTCATCCGAATGTATGACATGGATGACAAGTGAAATCTCTGCGTTCGCATTCAAAGAGTTTGTAAGTCTAGCCCGGAAACAAAAATCTGGAGAGTTACATGCCTTCTGTACCAGTGTTTCAATATCTGCGCCCTTTAGCTTAGTGGTTACGGTGACAAACTCTGAGTGGTTCGGCTTTGGCTTGCCCCCTCCTGCTGGCTCCTAGGTTGAGTTGAGTTAGCCGCTTACCCTGTCACTGCCCGGGTTAAGGGTGGCCCTTGGGGCACACACACACACACACACACACACACACACACACACACACACACCTACATAATGAGGAAGTGAGCTTCCTGGCTGTTTCCCAACCGGGATGCACCGAAATTTCATGAAAATTACAAAAATAAGCAATCGAAAATTCAAGTTACTGAAAATATTGAAATTTAAAAAAACATTCGCAATTTTTTTTGCGTCTATATGGAAATTACAATGCTGTACAAAAAGATTAGGACACCTCATCTAATTTTGTACTTTTTGGATTTACTGTAATGTTAATTTAGGAACATTTCCTAAATTTACATTACAGTAAATCCAAAAAGTACAAAAGTAAATGAGGTATCCTAATATTTTTGCACAGTATTGTATATAGCCTCAGTTTGAAGTTACGTGGTGCTGTGGAAGGACGGAGGAAACTGGATGTTGAGCCGTGGAGACGAAAATCCTCCAGGGTGCCGCGAAAGAGGAATAGACACCACTAGGATATCTTGAGCAAGAAAAGGCTAGGAACCATTGTTATAGACACTTAAATTTCCGATAATCCATTGTGCAGTTTCTTTGGAAACACCCTTGAATATAAATAAAACATTACTTCCTAAAATTTAATTTTCTGTTGAATCAAGTTTCGTGTATCATGCATAAAATATCACCACTCCTAACCTTCCTCCTGTGTTCCCTGCTTTCTACACAAATTATACGAGTAAATAAGTTAAATAATTTTATTTCTGTATGACTACTGATTTCTTGTACACGTGACCATAATATTCTAAATTATACATAGATTTTATACATATGCAAAATGTTTGTGTAATCCTTGCTCAAATACATATATACGAGTAATTCACCGGCCCCAGATTCGATTCCCCCCCGATGGGAGGGGACGCTCAACTCATACAGCTGTTCATAATTTTATACAAAAAAAATAATTTGTAGATAAATGGGTGTTTAAGACACTGGGCTGCTAATCGTAAGATCGTGAGATCGAGTCCGGGCGTGGGTCGTGGGTCGGATTTCACGTTAAGCTGTAAGGCTAAGGTAGGACAACAAGTTTGACCTTCGTCAGAATGAACAATTCGGGCGGAAGCAAAACCAAGATTATGAAGATATATATATATATACAGGGCGTCCCAAAAAAATGCATACACACTTTAAATAATTATAAAGGCAGTGTTTATTAAAATACATTTCATTTTCAAAATGTAATAGAATCTACAGACATTATTTAATTGTTTTGTCAACGCCTGTTTTCAAACTGACGTCCTTTCTGGTCCAGGCACTGCTGATAACGCGAAGCAATGGAATCGCAAACATCACGAAACATTTCGTTTGGTATTTGTGTGCATTCTCGTTCAATGGCTGCTCTCAATTCAGCGACTGTTGCAGGTTTTATAGCGTAGACTTTGTCTTTTAAGTATCCCCATAAAAAAAAGTCTAGTGGTGTGAGGTCTGGTGAACGCGGAGGGTATTCTACGAAACCCCTTCGTCCAATCCACATCCACATCGTGCCAAGTACCACTCGCAATACTCTACTCTTCGGTCCGGATCATCATCTTCATTAATAGCATGGACTAATCTTGGAATGTAACTTTTCCATTGACAGCGCTTCAAAATGCGTTGGACAGACGATTCTGAAATTCCTACCTCACGACTCGCTTGCCGCACAGACTTTCTTGGACTTTGGTGATACGTTTCCAGTACTCTTTCTTGCTTTGTGGGGCTTGTCGATGTCCGTGGTCTTCCGGAACGCTTCTTGTGGACATTCTGAACAGTTCCATCGGCTTCAAACTTATCTCTAATTCGAGTGATGGTAAGTCGCGTTGGTGGATCTGTTTGAAACTCCCTCCTAAACTGTCTTTGCACTTCAACTGCGTTTTCACACTTCCAGTAGCATTTTAGAATGAATTTCCTTTGTTCAAAGCTTGTCTGACTGCCATTATTAATTCTAATTCTAATCGTATTTGAACTTAACTTTGCAACATATATCTCCCTCCCTGTAAATAATTACTCACTCTGTTCTGTATTATGTAAAATAGGGTGACCCAAAAAATCAAAAGTGAAAAAATGTTTGCTCCCAGGTGATTTTCCCATGTTCTCACTTATTCTAATGAATTGTAAAAAATTTTAGGGGGAATAAATAATTTTTAGAGCTTGCACACTTCGTTTTTCTATTTTTACAGGATTTGTACGTGAAAAATGGACCTGTTTAGCATGTTTTCGGTCATACTTGTTATTACTTATCGCAGGTGGGTTAATGTGGGGTCCAGGCAATGAAAAAAAGATAAAAACATGTTGGAGCTTGTATTGGAGCATGTTTTAGATGAATGTTCTAAGGGGTAAGGTTGTTACAGACGCCCCAAAATGTTTACTTTTTCATGTACTACCTCGTCTGAAAGGAATTCTTTCACTGCACACTTGGCACACTCTGCACACTTCGTTTTTATATATTTATTGAATAGCCGAATCGGTTAACAAAACTTTTTTGACCTAGATTCACTGAATAGATAATAAATCTATCACTGTTAGAAACGTAGCTTTAAACTTTATTCATCATATTGTCATACGAAAGAACGTCTTTCTGAATGACTAGTATGAATTATACTGGTTCTTTAATAACAAGAGTTTTTCTAGGAAAGTACTAATATCTACAGTATTTACATTTGGTTTAGGGACTTTTTTGAAAAGTCTTGCGTAGTATTTCTATGAGCCTCAACAACTTGTAGGAGATATTGGTGCTGGCTTTCGTCCTCTGTTATGCTTCCAAGGAAATCTGTTATAAGCTTTACTCCCCTTTCAGCCGTGTCGCTTACTACTTTTACATTGATAGCAGTCTTTTGCCTCTTAGTAGCCAGGGTCTTCTTCCCACTCGTCCACAGGTTTTTTCAGCCATTTTGTGCTGACGTTCAAAGTTGTGAAGATAAACCAGGATTGTCTTCCGATCAGTTCAACTAGTTTGGTTCCCTTTTTCAGTACGGGCATCACTGGATATCCTGGTTCAAATACCTGACGTTCGGGTTTCACCTTCAGTAGCTTCTGTGATATGGCCTTCTTGACAGCAGCGGGTGTGTTCCTGGAGAATATACTGTAGAGAGTACAGAGAGTTTCTCAGTGAGATACCACTCATGCCTGCGAAAGGCGGCAATGGCAGCATTTGCAATGTCCACGTCTATCTCATTATATGCATGAAGGTCATACCACAGCTTCAGGTCATTTGCAGGGGCATCCACTCCTGTAGAACTGTGAAGCCACATTGGAACATGTAGGAAGGCATTGAAAAGTGAAAGCCTTTCGTAGAGAAGAAGGTCCTTGGAACTAAAGCCAACCTCCTTACCAAAGGTCAAAATTTTCGCTGGGTAGAGGATGAACGGCATCCAGCGTGCATGGTGAACCGCTTCAGGCCGTAACCAGTGAACTCCACGCGGTGGATTTCATCTAAAGAAGAAGCATCAATTCAGCTGCCTCCATATAGTCGTCACGAAGGAGAAGTCCTTTGCTCTTCGGAACAGTAAGCTGTGCCTTCAGGAATGAAACCACCTCTTCTTTCTTGGACTTCAGCCATCGGTTTTTCAGTTTAAATCTTCTGTATGACAGATCTACATTTATATTTTTCTACTGAGTATCCCTGAATGTGTTCTAAGTGGTATTCTCTGGGCCAGAAGTTGGTCCAAATAGCGAACGATGAACGTCTGACAGAATCATCTCAAACATATGGTACCTGCAGAGGAGCCAGAGGAGTTTCCACTGCAGATGGTCCTCCAGCCTCATACAAGCTCCTTGTTTCCACCCTGAATTAGATGCTGTAGTGTCACAGACTACAGCGCGGACACAGTCTGCTACACCCAACTCCTCGAACAACTTGAAGGTTGCAGCTGCTTGCTGGTCACCGGATGAGTTTGTGATCTCTGGGACATCAAGAACCTTTCCTTCTACATGTTAATGGGGTCCAGATAGGAGGACTGCCACGCGTTCAGATGATACCGAGGGTTCTGGCTTTAACAGTTTTCCATCCCACTGGATAGCTGCATGTTTTGGTGGCTGTAACTGTTCCTTTATTTGCTTTGCTGTCTTTTCCCTAACTCGTTTACCTGATATACGAGTACTTTCTCTTGATAAAGTCATGTCTTCTAAGTTGGAGCGTCCTGCTTTTACTACAGCAGCAACTATGACAGTTCGTTGTCGACTGGGTAGCTTCAGCCTGTCAGCTGTTGTTGACGGCACTTCGCATTCAAATGGATTTTGAGGAAGCTCCATTGTCAAGGTTGGAGATTTAAGGTTCTGTGTTGATGTGGACGGCTTGAATTCATCATCTACCTCATTTTCATCATTGCTTTTTTCATTGGCTTCCTGGTGAGTTGTAAGGGCTGGATAAAAGTTTCCACAGCCAGTTCTGACTTTTTTGTAATACCTATCCCGCTTTTCAGCACGTCCGTTGAAGTGTCGAACTTTTTTAATGTAAGTGGTATCGCGTGTTCCTAACTTTGCAACCTTTCCTTCTCGTAGAGTCCTCAAAAACTGCATATCCTCCTTCTTTGTATTAGTGCTTCTTAATCGATCTGACTTAATTGAACTTTCAGCTTCTTGATGGTCGATCATGAAATATCCTTTGAGCTGTTCCTTGAATGATTCTTCGTGTTTCAAGTTCCTAGGTTTATCCCTGAGTTTGCGGACTGAATAGTACTTTTCATGTAACTTCAGGAGCTTTTCCTTGACGTGATCACGACGTTTTGTAGGAATACCAGTTTTATTCCACAGCTGTAAGACTTCCTCTGCAGTCTGTTCTGCTGCAGACTGCAAAGTCACTTGTGCAGTCCCTCTTCTTAGGAAGAACATGTAGCGGAGTACATCCCCTTGTATTGGTAAGGAGCTTACTAGAAGGTCCCCATTGCAATTACCGAGCAGCCACACCTCATCATCCTTCCGCAGCTTGTAACCCTCACTTGCCATCCCAGCCATACGGATTCCTGAAACAAGGAGTAAAATTACTATAGAGAACATCCGAACAGATTCATAAATAAAAGAATATAGTAAATAGTAAACACAAATAGTGAAAAAGAGAGACATGTAAACAAACAAACAAACAAAAATCTTTATTCTGAAAAACAACCATACAAATGATAGTTAGTTTTTCTAATTATGCATCAAGTAATTACAGGTAAATGAAATACGTATGATTAGTGTGATGTGAGAAAGACAACAGTAGCCTACTCAGTGCGTAAGGCAGTGAGGCAGTCATGAATTTCAGAGAAGCTGAAATCTGAAATCGACAACCAACACCAGTAACAATTTGACAACTGGCATAAATCATCCAGTACTTCATAAAAAAGTTTCAAAGCGATCAATAAAACACACACACACACACACACACACACACACACACACACACACACACACACACACACACCTGAAATAATTAGGAAAAGTCAGCTTGAAGCTTTCTGTAGCTGAGTGAGGGAGGTGATAGGTTACACTACTGGTTTTATGAGGAGCGCATATGTTCCCTCTCCCCTCCCGCAACTCGTACAGGGCTAGAAGTTGGTAATGAGTCAGACGTACCCTCTGGTTCCATGGCGAGCAATCATCCCGACAATAATTAATTTGCGCGCCAAAGTCCCTCCATGTCTCACTCGAGAATTCCTTTCAGACGAGGCAGTACATGAAAAAGTAAACATTTTGGGAGGTCTGTAACGACCTTACCCCCTAGAACATTCACCTAAAACATGCTCCAATACAAGCCCTAACATGCTTTTATCTTTTTTTCATTGCCTGGGCCCGACATTAAGCCACCTGCGATAAGTAATAACAAGTTATGACCGAAAACATGCTAAACAGGTCCATTTTTCACGTACAAATCCTGTAAAAATAGAAAAACGAAGTGTGCAAGTTCTAAAAATTATTTATCCCCCTAAAATTTTTCACAATTCATTAGAATAAGTGAGAACATGGGAAAATCACCTGGGAGCAAACATTTTTTCACTTTTGATTTTTTTGGGGTCACCCTAATTCATTATTCAAAACTGTTCACTATTTTTATATATATTCGATAATGTAAATTATATTTACAGTTATTCCTTGACATTTATGACATTCTTTGAATAATATTAACGTGTATTCCAAGAAATGTAAAGGCCATATTGTTATTGTTAAGCCACTCGTTTTAAGCGTTTCCTCAGTGCGACCCGTCGCATTCAATGAATAACTGATTGACTCTATTAATCGTGCGTTCGTGCTATTTGACGAATGATAATTTTCATCAATATATTCTCTCTCTCTCTCTCTCTCTCTCTCTCTCTCTCTGCAGTATAAAATATATTATTATCATTAAATAAGTTTCTATACAGATGTTATTAACAAGTGCTGAGACATTTAATATATACACCTCGTTAACCTCGTTTAGGTTCCTTGTGTTGGTCTCTCTTCACACGAAGGTCAAGCTGGTGGCCCGCCTCTAGGCCTGGCTTGGTGGAGGAGGGAGTTGCTCTCTTGCGCTCTCCACCGCACATAGCCAGGTACACCCGGCTCATCTGGTATCGTCCTCAGCTAGGCATCTAGTCTTCTCTTGAAGACTTCAACTTTGACCCCTGTAACGTTTCTGAGGTCCTTTGGAAGCTGGTTAAAAAGTCTTGGGCCCCTGACAAACAAGCTATTTTCGTTCAGAGTTGAGGAGGTCCCTTGTCGGGCCTTTAATTTGGGAACACTACACATTCTGCCTTTCCTATTCTCCAGCGTTGTTTGGATGGTAATTGGGTTTGGTTTGAGGTTTGGTACCAGTTTTTAGATCATTTTTCATATGGAGATTATAGTATACCTCTCTCTTCTTCTTTCCAGGGAGTAGAGATTTAGTTTACGTAATCTTTCTCAGTAGTTGAGTGCTTTGCAGCCATCATTCTTGGCTGTGAAATGTCTGTGTTTCTTCTAGTTTACTAATTTCTTCCTTTTAATATGGGGACGTCAGAACTGAGCAGTATTCAAGTTTTGATATGATTAGTGATCTCAGTAGGGGAATCATTACTGTCTCGTCCCTCCTTTTGAACGTTCTTAGTAACTGTCCCACAAATGCTTTTGCTTTGTTTATTGCTATCTGATTTTGTGTCTCGAATTTGGCATCATCGGTCATTATTACTCGCAAGTCTGCAGCCTTCGTGCTTCTCTGAATTTCCTGTCTATCTGGAGCATATGTAGTCTGTTTAAATTCTTCATTTCTACCATATCCAAAGAGCTGAAATTTCTCGGTGTTAAATGTCATATTATTGTCTTCTGACCATTTGTATATTTTGTTCGTGTCCCTCTGCAAGGCCTCCACTTCATTTGCATCGCTGATTTTTCCGCTGATCTTTGTATCGTCGCAAAGGATGTTACTATACTGTTGCTGTTTACTCCATTGTCTATGCCTGCTAGCATGATAATGAACAGGAGTGGGGCCAGTACTGTACTTTTTAGTACTGAGCTGCGTACTTCTGATTCTGATGATGATACACCTTGAATTCTGACCACCTGTAGACTAGGGCGGATCGAAAATGAGGTTTTTAAACTTTTTTTCGAAATTCAAATATGGCTAGTGCGGAAAATATGTGGGTGCTATAGATAATGACTGTGTATAAATATTAGTCCTGCGAAATTATATCTTCAGGTGCCACAAAGCCGTCGAAAAAAGTGAAATATAATGATTTTCTTATATTCTGCATTAGTACAATAACTGAAACTTACTTGTTATTATTATATATTAAGTGTTCCAATTACCAAAATAGTTACTGAATTACGCAGCTCTTAGTTTATTTAGATCAATGTTCTTTTGATTAATGATCTAAATAATCCAGAACTCACCACGAGAAGGTGGCTGCGTGTCGAGCTCCACCCATGCCATCCCAACCACCCATCCTTGCGCATGTTTTTTTCTATTAACGTTTTATTTAAACTTTATATTCAGCTTTACTTTCGAATGATGGCATTTTTTTACGTGACTGAAGTGTTGATCTTATGAAGCCATCTTTCGCGTTCAATCCAAATACCATTCTTTCTACTACTTGTGTATGACAAGGGAATTTCTCGAATGGAGGGGTACTCTTGTTTTCTATGAATTCTTCAATCTCATTTTCTGTCAGGTGTCTTGTCACAGGTGGTTCAGTGACAATGCATTTTTGCCAATTAATTAAATCAGTATAATCAGTAGCTTCAAATTGAATAACAGGTACTGTGAAACGCCTCACAACTTTTTCCTTGTTTGTTTGCCTTGCTTTCTTTATTCGCCTCCACGCTAATTCTCTTATGGCGCTGCGGTCATCATGAATCATTGATGCTAGAATATTTTCTGAATTTGCAAAAAATGCATTTCTTTGTATGACAGGGTTTACAATATCCTTTACTTCGTCATTCAGTGTTCTTGTTAGTTCAATAGTTTTGAAAACATGTTTTGAGCCATTGACAAAAGACGTACTTTGCTTAATAGAAAACCACATTGGGATGTAGACCTTCATTATAAAAGAAGCAATGTTCATGAGGTTCTCAGATGGACTTACAGTTGAAACGTATAGACGAAGCAAACGATTTGCTGTAGTCAGCCATCGTGAATGTGCCATTTTGCCTGGACTACGATGAGCAAGATCTGGAGAGCAATATCCCTTTGTTATGGCCTGATGAATATCAATTAGATATTTTTGGTCGGTGCTAATATCTTCACAGTCTACAGTTGGTTCCTCAGCATCAATCCTTTCAAACTCGACAATAGGAAGACTCTCACAGTTCTCTAATTCCCTGCCAATAGGACCGGTGAATCCGCGGGGGCCAGATGTTTTTCCATCCAGCTTTGCAACTAAATGGCGTAATGGCAATTCATTGGCATGGAGCTGGCACACTAAATGTTGAACTGGCTTCTTCAGCTTCAATTCTATAAGCCTTATAACGCCTCCCTTTTCTCCAGTGTTGACTGCTGCACCATCGCATCCAATGGCAACAAGGTTTTCCAGGTTCATGTCATTATTTCCAATATACTCAAACATTCCTTTACATATTTCTTCAGCTGATCCAGAATTCACAGAATAATGGCCCAAATAATCTGAACCAGGTTCTCTCACTAAAGTGATATGTTCTTCTGTTACCTTCTTCTGATATACTTTGGACACTTTTTTTTCTTGGAAGAGTGTAGAATCTTTTCGACCATCAAAATAGATTCCTCTGATTGGGACCTGATTTTGATCTTTCATAATTTCTGATCTCTTCTTTTGTCTTTCTCTTCTGATTTTACTCCTATCCACTACTTCAGATGTATTGTCAATAGAAACTTCTCCAATATCTTGCAATACTGCACTAACAATGAATGCTGCAGCTCGATCTGAAACTGCAGTCCTGTCACAAGCAGTAGCCACTGAAGGTAGATTTGTAGTTTTCCTTTTCTTGAAAATTGTTCTTCAGGTTGTTCGAGCTTTCTCTTCGAGCTAACTGGCTCTGGAAATGTATCGTCTGATATTTCGCCAGATTCACTTTCACTATTTGATGTCGATGATGATAATTCAACATTTGTATCCTGCAATTTCTCCTGTGAGATTCTTTGGTGAGCCTCACAGCTTCTTTTTGCTTTCTTAGCAACGTAGATGCTTTTTTCTTTGAGAGTGTAATATCTACTCTATCAATAAACAGTTTTCTTTCACTCCTTTGATCTAAGAGGAACGTCACTTCTTCCTTTGGAACCGTTTTTTCTTTGGGACAAGAACATTGTGTTAGTACTTTGCACTTGCACGCTGCAATGTCAAAAAGTTTCGTGTGTGCTTCTTTTTTGAACATATCAATCTTTGCTTTGTAAGCTTCAGAATTTTTTCTGCTTTGGTATGGCTTCATAATGACACGAAACTTTTCGTGGTAGCTTCTGAACATTGTTTCAATTCGCCTGTCTGACAGAATTGGGACGGAAGCACTTTCCCAAATTGTTTTCAATTTATCAACAACTTGTTCTAATATTTGAGGTATTGAAGGATCTTTATTAGTATTCTGTTTCAAATCGTTTCTTACAAACAAGTAATATTTAAAAACTCCTTCGTATGTAGGAAGATTCCTGTGCCACAAATCTTCCCCCATACCAAACATGGGGCACTCAGTTGAGGCCCTGGTTGATTTTGCACAAACTCGAGACATTTTGAAAGTATACAAATCTGAAAAAGAAAGAGCTAATATCAATTATACGTTAATTTCAGTTAATAGTACATGGCAAACTTAGGGCAACACAATACAGAAATGCAAAATATATAAGAAATATAGTTTAGACTATCAGAGTAACGCCAACAACAGAACACCCACCTGCTACGAGAGCGACAGCTACACTGAACCGAGGTACTCACGTGACAGCTGAGTGAGCTGACTATAGAAAACTGTTTTTAGAGAATAGAAACTTTTTTTAAAGGTTGACTGAGCTATTTTTATACAAGTGTGAATAAATTCTTGTCTATTGTGCATCGTGGACTCTTCTGTAATTATTGGTTAAAATCTGCTTTTTTCAATTTTTTTCAATATTGAAGGTCATTGTGGCACCTGAAGATATTAATGTTATGATTTTAAATTTATACCAGCTTATTTCCTCACTACTACACACATTTTCCACACTAGCCAATTTGAAAATTCGAAAAATGAGTTTTTCACTCCGCCCTATTGTAGATCCATTTTCCCACTTTGCCTGTTATTCCCGTATGTTTCATTTTATGTGCTATTATACCATGATCGCATTTGTCGAAAGCTTTAGCAAAATCCGTGTATATGGCATCAGTTTTCATTCCCTTCAAGTGCATCTAGGATATTGTTATAGTGCTCTATAAGTTGTGATAGGCATGATCTTCCTGACTGGAATCCGTGTTGATTTTCGTTCAATCTTTCCAGTGTCTCCAAGAAGTCATAGATTTTCTCTCTGACTATTCTTTCAAATGTTTTGGTGACGTGGGACGTGAATGACACTGGTCTATAGTTCTTCGCTTGAGATCTATCCCTTCCTCTATATATAGGGAGAATGTTCGCTCTTTTCAAGATGCTCTGTATTTCCCCAGTGTCTTGGGATCTTCTCCATCCCCAGTATAGGGGTGTAGCTATTTCATTTTTAGTTTTTAATTAATAATACGTTCCAGTTGCCCTGACCTGCAGCTGAATGTGATTTCATTTGTCCTTTAGCTCTCGCTACATCTTCTGGGGTAAAATCAAAGTCTGTTATACACTCTCCTTGCAATTTCCCTTCGAAGAATGCATCTATGTCAGGTATCGCTTTGTCATTTTTTGGGGTACTGCAGACCGATTTATACTGGGCTCTCAATGTTTCAGATATTTCTTTTAGATCGTCTGTTAGTTCATTATTTCCTTTCCTTAAGGGCCCGATAGTAGCACCCGTTTATGTTTTCCTTTTCGCATAGCTATAGAAATATTTTGAATTTTTCTTTATTGCTTCTACCGCCTTTTCCTCTTCCCTTTCTGTATAGCCCTTAATCAGGGTTTGTATTTCCCTATCGATACTCTCCAGTTTTTCTTGTATTACTTTCCTGGCAGTGTTGTCTCCGCAATTAGCTAACTTCGCTGCTATTCTTTCTTTTGGGGAATATTCTTCTCTTTTGCCTTTCTAGCCATTTCCTCTTTCCTTTTGGCTGTGGTTTGGGAGTATATTTTTCTAAAATTCTCAGCGTCATTTCTTCCAAAGTTGTTAGCATTTTCTCACTTGTTTTATTCTCTAAAACTGTTCTCCACTCTATATGGGTCATGTTCGATCTGATTTCTTCCCAATTTATGGTCTTGGAGTTTAAATTAAAAGCCCCAAAATTTTGCTTATTCCTTCCGTATGTGTATTGTCTTTTAATGTTATCGACATATTTGTTGGTAATTCGATTATGTTGTGGTCTGAGATAATAGTTGGGGTTATTTTTATATCAGCAATCAAGTTCGTGTTATTCGTGAATACCAGATGTAGGCAATTATTTTTTCTGGTATTTTCTGTTATCTCCTGTGTCAGCATAAACTAGTTTGTGAGAGCCATCAGCATTTTTGCTTGCTCCTGGTCCTCTCTTGTGCCCTCCTTATCTTGCTGTATAAATATATTGCTACCCACCGTTTTGTATTTTATAAATAATCGCAGCAGAGTATTATATTAGTGTTCTGATATCATCAATGGCATCCGAAAATTTTTCATTTGGAGAGTTTGGAGGTCTAGAGATGACTACCACTACCACGTTTTGTTTCTCTATTTTCACTGCAAGGGTTTCCACGAAACTGTTGGATTTACTTATTACCGTCTCTGTCATATGTCTCTCATGTACATACGTAGTACAGCCACCTTTACGTCTCGCTGTTCTATCCACTCTTAGTAAGTTGAATCCATCGATATGCAATTCTTTCTTATCGATAGTTTTCGCAGTTATCGCAGTTCCCTTGGCAATCTTTAAGATGTGTTTCTGTGAGGCATGCGATGTCCGCCCTTGTTTCGTCCAGAAAACCTTTTATGTACGAAACTTTTTTAGTGAGTTGTTCGGTTTTATTCCTTGAACATTTGCGAGGACAACGTTTATGTTCTTTGTTTTGCATTGCCCCTTGTGCATTTTAAGTTCGTTGTCCTTTGGTATCGCGTGTTTTGTAGCCTTGTGGTCCTCCGAGATGGATCCGTTCCCGCCTACTTGTTCTTGTAGCTTCTTGCCACGAAGCGATCCGGCTCGAGGGTTCATAGCTATGTCAACTGCGTGTGCTGTATAAGACTTAGCAGCCGTGTTGTGTCCGAGATGTTGAAGAAAATTTTGTTTGCTATTTGTGTTTAAAGAGTTTTGTTTGCTATTTGTGTTCATATTTTTTTTTCACATTCCTCCTGTTCTCATTTGAAACTTGTCCTTTGTCCTTTGAACTTGTCGGGAGATGATGGTAGTAGCATTTTCTCCCGTACTGGCAGGTTCCATATGTCGCGTAGGTCTTGCAAATGTCCGGATGGTAGAATTTGCAGTTTCCACCAAATTTGTAGTGACCATTATTGTAGAAGTAGTTGTGCAAGGGAGGGTGTTCGTAAATACATTGTCCTCCCTTATATCTGCAAATTCCTTTCACATAGTATTTACATATAGTTTGTTCCCCATTTTTACTTGGGGCCTTTGTTTTTGGTGGTTTCAGTTTGATTTCTTTATTGTCTACTTGTTTTTTCCTATTGCTGCTAATGTTCTTTGTTTGAAATCTTTGGATTTGGTTTTGTGCCTCTGTTTCCTCTGTTGATGCTTCTTTTATTTCTGCTTCCCGTTTACTCGCTTTTTCTGTTTTTATTTCCTGTTCATTTTTCCCAGTTTCCTCTTGTACTATCTTTGTTCCTTCTATTTTTTTCCTCTGCTCTCTATTCATAAGTTACTCTTTTGCCTTTTCCTCATAGTCTTGTTCTGCTTTAAAGACCGTAAGCGAGTTTATTTCGATTATGCAGCTTTTTCGGAAGAACTTGATTCCGTCCAATTGTTTAGCGCCTGTTATAATAGGGATTTCTTCGTCGCTCCAACTCAGGCATTGAAATTCGACTAAGGCCTGGCAAAGGTCGCAGCGGATTGTCTTTGATTCATCTGTTTCTTTTTTACAGTATCCACAGGGTTGTATCAATTTATTTGCCATTGCCATGTTTCTAATGTATGTAAATGATTGTGCACGAAATATTAACTCAAAAGGGTAATTAATTAAGTAAGGTACTTGATTTGACTTTAGAAATGAGGGAGGGAAAGATTTTCCATTATTCCGGGGGTGGGGGGATGAGGGATGTGGCACGCTGTAGATTCTCACTGATTGGTGCCCGGGAGTGTGCCGCGGGGAGTAACTGAGAGATATTGCCTTTCGATGGGCAGTTAGATTTCCTCGGAGAGAAAACATTCGGGAAAAAAAGCTGTATAGATTAAGTTGCTTTGATTTTATTTGCTTTATTTCAAACTACGCCGCTATTTCACCATTTAAAGAGACATACGACTGTGTACACTAAATATTCACTCAAAAATTGACATTACTTAAAAAGGATTAACTGCAGGATTTTTATTGTAATATCACTTTTATTCGGACTTCAAGCGAAACACGTGTAACCGTCACACTGGGCAGAAAAACACAGAGACATATATACTGTGTATATATATATATATATATATATATATATATAGTAATTATATATACAGTATGTATATATATATGAAGAAGGAAACCACTTTTCAGGAAGACATAAATTTTTGTTTTTTAACTCCAATAGAGTTTCAGCTTCTCGCGAGCCCTTGCCAATTGACAAAGGCTAGCGAGGAGCCGAAACTGTATTGGTGTTAGGAAATAAAAATTTACGCCTTCTTGAAGGGTGGTTTCCTTCTTCATACTTTGTCGCGACAGTGCTTATTTTACAGCATATATATATATATATACAGCGTGTCCCAAAGAAATGTATACCCACTTTGTTCGATAATACCAGCTATGAGGATAATAAATATATTACTTTTTATATGTTTTTTAATAAAGAATTTTCTCCTGAATCTAAATATGTAATTATTTTTATTAAAAATTGAAAAACAAAAAGTTACAGATGTTTAAATTATAATTATTATTTTCGAGACTTCATGTGCGATATTTTCTAATATTTTTGCACGTATACGACGAGATAAGTTTGAAACCGACGGCACTGTGCAAAACTTACAAAAACAACGTTCTGGAAGACGTCGAACATCTTAGATAAAGTGTCATTTAACCATGGAATTTGTAAATTTTTTGAATTAACTAATAATTACAACATTTATGCTTCAATATCAACACTAAACATAAGTATCTCAAAACAGTCGGTTAAAATATTAGAAAATATCGCACATGAAGTCTCGAAAATAATAATTATAATTTAAACATCTGTAACTTTTTTGTTCTTCAATTTTTAATAAAAATAATTACATATTTAGATTCAGGAGAAAATTCTTTATTAAAAAACATATAAAAAGTAATATATTTATTATCCTCATAGCTGGTATTATCGAACAAAGTGGGTATACATTTCTTTGGGACACTTGTATATATATATATATATATATATATATATATATATATATGGGATGAATATCACAATTAAACACGTGAAATGAATGAATGATGTAAACCCACAAGGAAAAAGAAAAATGATTCCAAGGCCTTTCGTGTATTCAGAAGTACATTCCCTGACGAGATGTACTTCTGAATACACGAAAGGCCTTGGAATCATTTTTCTTTTTTCTTGTGGGTTTACATCATATATATATATATATATATATGCGTTCTAGCCACGTCGTTACACCGCTTCCGGTAAGATTACCAAAGTTAAGTAACAGAGTCTGGATTTGGTAACTGTCCTCTGCGTTTAGATGATGGAATGGCCTGTAGTTTGGATCTTACTTTAAGTTGCAGGTCCCCTCTGTCGTGTGACCCTAACTAAGCCTATAAGGTTGTAACTGATAAGCGATATCATTCTTATCAGCAAATGTCATGTGAGGGAAGAGATCTACAGCTTTACGCTTGATCCGAACCACGGGTCGTTACATTATCAGGACAGTCGCCCATCCAACTACTACCCAGATCTAACGTCGCTTAACTATGCTGATCTGGAAAGAAACAGTGTCACGACGATGCCACGACCCATTTATACTTAACTCTTTAAGGATGCCTTAATTGCGACTTGTTTAGTCAGTGCAATTATATTTATCACTATACGGAAAAAAATTCGCCGAGGAAATTAAATATAATAAAAAAAATGCCTTAAAAAATCGAGCAGGATTAATTATAAATAAATGGAAAATTTTAAATGAAAGTGTATTTGGCACCTTTTTTCATTGCTCAGAATAATTTTCCAACCAATTATGGATTCTCTGTGAATGTTGGAAGTTTTAAATATTTTTTCCCTGTACTTCATTTCCTTGGGGGTACTTTTTTCCATCTTTATACATCGGGAAAGTTGAGTGATTTATAGTTTTGTAATTCTGTAGGCAAATAAACTCGACTTTGCAGTTTTGTCTGATTTACCACTTGGTAAAGCAATTTCATATACGAAGTTTAGTTGTAAATCAATAGAAGTTAAGATTGAGTCGAGAGACTCTGAAGGAACAGTCTTTATAACGTCGCTTGAAAGAAAAGTTACAAGCTCACATCAAGCGAGTTATATGTTAAATGTAGGTTAAAATATGAAAATTGAATTTGATAAACATACACACACAAAACTTTAACAACCATTAACCAATCCAGATTATCAGAGAGAGAGAGAGAGAGAGAGAGAGAGAGAGAGAGAGAGAGAGAGAGAGAGAGAGAATAATTAAAACTCACAGAGAGAGATAATTAAAACACACATACCATGCTTATATACTTATACGATAGACGAGTCTTTTTTTTTTCCAGCCAGCCTCTGCTAACAGAAAAAGTTGTGAAGGAAGACTGAAGGAATTATAGGAAAATAAGAAAAGGTATACCGAGAGTATACGTCTATATTCTACTATTTAATTGGTACTTTTATACAATACGTACCCCTGATAGCCACAGCTACTCATTAGAGGAAAATGTCAGATAAAGGATAGTATATCAAAGCTTTTGAAGGCTTTTGTTTATTAAAGAAATAAAAAGGAGTACATTTCATCACCGTGGTCATGACATGAATTCTTAACAAAAATTATATGATATTCTCTATAACACCAGGAGTGATTAAAAAAAAAAAAAGAGGACACTGTTCCAGAAGACTTTCCAGCTGGAAAGCACCCCAGAATTGCTGTCACAAACTCCTCCGACAGTGTACAGTGTTTGTACTTTATAGAAACAATAAATAATCTCCAAACTGCGAGCTTTCTAATGGAACGAAAGCGCGTGAACCAAAACAAAAAATGTAATTGAATATGGAATATTTCGCATTGTAAGAACTATAAATTTAAGCTTTTAGTAACTACATAAAACTGTCACGATTTTCCTAAAACCTCGCTAACAATCCTGCGCTGTAATCCCCAATAGCTTTCTTTAAACTGAACAGTGCTTTCCGGAGGTTTTGGCTCCCGAGAATCCTTATTAAAACTTTCATGCCTGAATTATGAAATTTTAATTTTTTTTTTCCTTTTCAAGCCAACATAACCTCTAATATTCAGATCGTAAGGCTCAAAATTGTCAAGCTCATGTTGCCATAAGGCAACGGTCGGCGTTAAAGGGTTAACTTCCTTTCTCTGAGAACTCCCAGTGATCTGGAAGCGGACTTAACCAACGATTTTCTTTTCCCATTTATTAGCAAAAGAGTAAATTACTACTACTCTATCCCAATTAACTATCCCTATAAAGTGTTTCCTTTTACATTAAGAACGTGTGAATAGTTGTTAAATGCCAAATTGTTGTTGTTAGTTGTTTGCTGAAAACCAAATACTTCTGTAGAAATTCAGAAGAGGCTGATCTTAACCTTTTTCAGACAGACAACTGATTACCTCCTACCGCACGCACGAGTTACGAATCAGTTTTGGTTTACTTTTTCTTTTGGTTAATTAACCAGCCACTGATTCACATTAAAAGTATAGTTCCAGTTGTCTTGTTGATCTAGCAAGAAACAAAATCCCCATTTATATTCCCCGAAACCCGGACTCCACCGCTCACCGCCTACATCCTCATATATAAATAATAATAATAATAATAATAACGAGAGAGAGAGAGAGAGAGAGAGAGAGAGAGAGAGAGAGAGAGAGAGAGAGAGAGAGAGATGGGAAGAATCTCTTGTCCTTAATTAATAGTGTTTACATAAGATTTTAATAGCAACTTTAATAAAAGGTTTGAAACTATAGCCGCGTTGATCAAACAAACCTGGTGCTTGTGCAGACTAAGTTAATTAACACCTCTTTTGATGTTACTCACGATGTAAAACAACTCACTCGAAAATTTTGCACATAAAAAAAATATAACAAAAAAAAATCTTACTTGAAAAATTGTTACAATTTGCATGTGAAGAACTTCCAAAATAATTTTCGTGCTTGATTTTTTTCGTCAGGGGGGAGGGGGCCCTAAGTGAAAGGTGGCTTTAAATTATTATTGAAGAAAATTATTTTATTTTTTTATCTTATTTTCTAAGTTCTTTATTGGTGAAATAAAAATATCTACAATTCATAAAATATAAAATTTGTCTGTATGTATACTCATATAGGGCTGTAGATAATAATTGTTATATATATATATATATATATATATATATATATATATATATATATATATATATATATATATATATATGTTATAATGTTATAATGTTATAATGTTTCAGACCAACAAAGACCCTAGGATCCACTCATGGCTGGTCTACCTAACTGTGTTCGTAATCGTGTATTGTGTATGTCCTCCGTGGTGGCGGAGGGGACCTACAATTTTACGTGGGTTCCGAACCACAAGAACATAAGAAATTTATAAAAACTGCCGGTAATTTGGCAACGACCAATTTTTACGAAACTAAATAATTATCAATTTAAAACTAATTAATTATCGATTTAAAACTAAAGATAGAATCTCTGGATCCAGAGGATCAAGTCATAATAGACTACTATCCACAAATGTTACACTCTATATCTATTTATAACGGACATGCAAATATATCAGATCCAAAGAATCCAGTCAATTTCATTACGGTATCCATCAAGTCACGGTCCATACCGATTGCGGACCAAGTCAAAATTTACAACCATATACATTACAATATATACACTTACGAGGAAAAGTGTAGGTGTGGCTGTAAAGACTGTACAGTAATGTAGAAATGTGTGTGCACCCATTATGGGTCTCCCATTTAAAGGTGTTTGTGGGGCAAGTGAAGATCATGAGTTTTTCAATACCTCACAGTACTATGGGGGGCACCGCTCGGCAGAGGAATCTCTTTAAATAGGGTGTGTAAGGACAGAGAGTATCCCCTAACCCAAGACGCTGCCTCCCTATATCCCACAACACTTGTGTTGAGCTGTGGGATCTATCCCCACAAAGCCTTAATTTTACTACCTTAAACTATACCCTTTCTATCAACATGTGCGTCCAATCGACCTTTAAACATGCTTATAGACGTGCTACTAATTACTTCTACCGGCAAACTATTCCAGCTATTTACTATTCTATGCGTAAAAAAGTTTTTCGCAACTGCTGTCTCGAACCTTCTACTTGTCAACTTACACCCGTTATTTCTAGTCCTATTATATTGAGATATTTCCAAAAAGCTATCTCTATCTACGTTATCAAACCCATTCATAATTTTGTAAACCTGGATTAGATCACCCCTTAACCTCCTAGTCTCGAGAGTAGTCAATTTTAACTCCTTAAGCCTATCCTCGTACGACTTTGACCTAAGAGACGGAATCATCTTAGTTGCTCGTCTTTGAACTCTTTCGATTTTGTCTATATCTTTGCGCATATGCGGATTCCAAAATTGGACCGTGTACTCCAAATGGGGTCTAACTAATGATTTATAAAGAGGAACTATAATATCGCGCGATTTGTACTCAAAATTTCGAGCTATAAACCCTAACACTTTGTTCGCCTTATTGACCGCTGCTGTACTTTGTTTCGCTACTTTTAAATCACCAGTGACTATAACTCCTAAATCTTTCCTGCTCTACGCTTGTTAAATCTTTCCCTGACATACTATACACAAAATTACCGTTACGCGAACCTATATGCAAAATTTTGCACTTATCCACGTTAAATCTCATTTGCCATGTGACTGACCAATCAACGATTTTATTCAGATCTTCCTGAATTTTACCTTTATCTTCGTCATTAATCGCCCTACCACCCAGCTTCGTGTCATCCGCAAACTTTGAAACTGTACTGACTAGGCCGACATCTAAATCGTTAATATATATAAGAAAAGCAAGGGGCCCAATACAGAACCCTGAGAACGCCACTCGCTACATTAGCCCAACACGACTCCGCTCCATCAACGACCACCCTCTGTTTCCTGCCTCGCAACCATTCTTCTAGCCAATTTATTACTACACCCCTGATTCCATGAGCCTTAGTTTTTTCAATGAGTCTTTTGTGCGGCACGGTGTCAAACGCTTTTTGAAAATCTAAATACACTACATCAACCGCCCGATGTCTATCGTAAACGTCAACCACGCTTTGGAAAAATTCTAAAAGATTAGTTAAGCAAGATTTGTTTCGCCTAAAACCGTGTTGCGTATTTCTAACCAGATTATGCACTTCTAAGTGTTCGACTATACGATCCCTAATTATTGATTCCAGTAGCTTACCTACAACAGACGTTAAACTGATTGGCCTATAATTTCCCGCCGCACCTTTATCGCCTTTCTTAAAGATAGGTGTTACGTTTGCTAACTTGAAATTATCTGGTACGCACCCCTCAGAAATAGACGCATTAAAAATCTTTGTTAGCGGCACAACAATGCTATCTTTTAATTCTTTTAGTTGTATGGGATATATGGAATCCGGACCCGGTGATTTACGCGTTTTCATTTTATCAATATAGCGCATTACTTCCCCTTCACTAACGACAATATTATCCAAAATATTACCATTATCAAAAGGTATTATGTCTATGACCGTAGGGATATTCGTTACATCTTCTATAGTAAAAACTGACGTAAAAAATTCGTTTAGCAAGGTAGCCATTTCATTGTTTTCAGAGACTAGATCTCCATTTACATTTTTCAATGGACCTAAGACACTTTTTACTGGATTTCTATTATTGACGTATTGAAAGAATCGTTTGGGGTTTTCTTTACCGTCACGAGCTATGGAGATTTCAAATTCGCGCTTGGACTTTTTGATTACACTTTTCGCTTCACGCCTCAGAGATATGTAGTTGTTTCGTAACAACAAATTGTCTTTATCGCACTTATGTTGCCTATAGCACTAAGTGCCTCGGCGTTATATATATATATATATATATATATATATATATATATATATATATATATATATATATATATATATAACGCAGCTATATAATCTAAATCAGTAATTTTCATAACGACGTGGATTTCGACGCAGTCGGTATTAGGGTGTCGCTGGCCTGTGGGACACGTAGGTTTTTCTCATCATTCTACTTAACCCAACTCTTGTTCTTTGTAAAAGAAATCGATCCTCGTTTGTGGGCAATAATGGTACGATTCATTTTGACAAAGTTTTCAATTGTGTTTACACGTGATAGTTCCTACTTTGAACAATCTCATTTTTCAAAAAGTATACATTGTTTTCCAAGTTTACTGTATATTTTTTATGCAACTTTGTGGTAATATTTTACCAAAGAAAGTAATAAAAACAATTGAAGTGTAATGTCAGAACCTTCCACTTCAAGAAGCTTTGAAAATTACAGTAATAGAGTTACTGACACATCTTCATCTTCTATTTTTGAACTTCTAAATACGGGAATGAAAATTACAGTTCATTATTCAAAAACAATATCTCTACATCTTTATGAGAATATGACAGTGAATATCTAAAATTCGGATTCATTGCTGACGAAGTTGGAGCCATTTTATTGCTACAATGTGTTATTTGTGTGGAAACATTAACAAACTAGAGCATGAAACCCTCAAAATCAACTAGATATTTAAAGATTGTACATTCACCCATTAAAAATAGGTTTGTTGAATATGAAAGACCAGTTTGAAAGACCAGTTAAAAAAAAAAAAAAAAAAAAATGTTTAAAAACCTTAGTTAAAGAAAACTTAGTTTTATTTCTGCTCGAATTGTTCATTCTGACGGTCAACGTGGAATCCGGACAACAACCCACAAGGGATTTGCACCTCCTGATCAGCAGCCCAGCGTCTTAACCACTATGCTACCCAGGGCATCCATTTATTTACCAACCTATTTTTTTTATGGAAAGATGAACAGCTAGGTGAGCTATGCGCCACCTGCCCTCGCTGAGAATCGAACTCGAGAATCGACTGATAGATTCGTAGTCAGCGATGCTAACCACTATACCGCCGAGGTTATAAACCATGTCTTATTTCAGCGTCTGCTCTTTTCGATATCGTTATTAGTTTCTTACCGAACTGCTAAGTCAAACAACACCACTGTCGAACAACTGATTTTACCAGCTGTAATCGATATTTATAATAAAATATTGGGTCAATCTGCAGTTAAGTTAATGAGCTGAAATGAGTACCTCTGTCTAATAACATAGTTATAGAATTTGTGATATAAGCCAAGAGATGAAATATCAGCTTCTTGAATGCCTCAAACTTGAACCGTTATTATTCTCTATTCTGTTGGATGAATCCACTGACATTTGCTAAATTTGCAGTGTTATTGGTTCATATTAGATGCAACTTCAATATTCATACAGAAAGACTACCTTTTCAATACAAAATTAAAGATAACGACCGGCAGGAGCAATTTTGAAGCTTTGAATGGGTTCTTTGAAGAGAATGGGATAAAGTGAGAAAATTATATTAGAATTATAACAGAAGGTGCTCCTTCGATGACAGAAGTAGCCTCACAAGCAGTTTGGACACACTGCTTCATCTATTGTAGGTCCTCAAGTTAAAAGAACGTCCCCTCAGCTAAATACTGCGTTAACAGAGACTGTAAAATTGTTAATTTTATTGGCAAACTGCTTTAAATACTCACTGCTTTGATGTTATAAGTGTTCAAAGATGGTCTGTGTACAGAACCCCTTTTCTCCACACTGATGTCCGATGGTTCTACGATTCTCTCGTTTGATCACCGTCAAAATCAAAACGAGATACAAACTGCAAGTGGAACATGACCTGCCAGTGAGTCTGTCCCACTCCGCAGTGGGATTTCATCGTGTAAACCAAACAAGCATATTTCTCTCACTGAATAAAATCAGAATAAAAAAAAAAACATGACATTTTAAGGAAATTAAAAAAAAAGGGTGATTTAATTTTTTAATTTAAAAATTAAAATTATTTTAAAGTATATATGTTATTTGACACATTTTAAAACTGTACCCAATTAAAAAAGATTATATATTAAACATTTTTATTTTTTAATTATTTTGTTTTATTTTGTAATTATTTTGAGTTATTTTGTAAATATTTACTTGATAATTAATTACTAAATTTTTCCTTATCGATTATGGGACTGGGTCTCAAAATTTCCACACCACTGGTAGAAATGAAGACTTTATACAGAAATAAAGAAAAGAAAAATGTTTTAAATCAAAATAAATGGGGTTAAATCCCTTTCAATTAGAATCCACAAAGAAAATAACACGTTCAAACGAACATTACAGTTGATCAATGACTCTATAATTATTAAAATTATTAAAAATAAGTGAAAATATCAATTGGGTATATTGCGTGGCAATTTCCCGAACGCCATAAATCTACACTTAATTTAGGTTCAGAGTGGGGGGGGGCTATTTTATATATATATATATATATATATATATATATATATATATACACACTATGTAGTAGATATCTCAATTTAATTTTTATAGTCGTCAGTTATAGGTGGTCGTGTCATTTACTGCATATGAATGTCTTAAATAATAGGTTTATATATATATATATATATATATATATATATATATATATATATATATATATACATACAGGGTGGGCCGTAAGTTTCCATACATAGGAAAAAAAACATTTTTTTATGGACAACCATTTTTATTTATATAATATGCTCTAAATGGTTGCCATTGTTTTGAAAACACATTTCAATACGTGTTCCCCACTGTTGATGAACACGCATTAGCGCAGTTGACGTTATGCTTGTAATGACGTTGGTGATACGTTCCTTTAGATGATTTATGTCTCGTATCTTTTCCTGATACACCATGGCCTTCAAGTGCCCCCAAAGATAGAAATCAAGGGGGGTGAGATCTGGGGATCTGGGAGGCCACTCCACAGGACCACGCCGACCAATCCAAGCATCCGGAAACTGCTGCTGATCCAAATACCGACGCACGTGAAGACCATAATGAGGTGGAGCTCCATCTTGCTGGAAGTAAACTGGGAAGTTACCTTCCTCGTTTAGCAGGGATGGGAAAATCTCTTCTTGCAACATGTTAAGATACCTTTCGGCATTAAGATTTCCACTGACAAAAATTGGTCCAATAATTCTGTCACCCCATATCCCGGCCCACACCATCACTTTACCGGCACCTTGCATCTTCGTCGGACTCAGCCAGTTAGGGTTAGCATTACTCCAATAACGTATGTTTTGCCGATTAACCTCTCCATTGACGTAAAAATTTGCTTCATCAGTAAACAAGATCTTACGTCAAACGCATATTCTTAGGGTATCTGAAACATAAAAACAAACGTTTAATTTTTCCTATGTATGGAAACTTACGGCCCACCCTGTATATATATATATTTTCTTTTTTCTTTTATGTGATCGTGACACGAGACTATAATAAAAGACTTTGTAATTAATGGCAATAGAGAAACCATTAAAATTGAATATTTTACAATTTCCGTATTCATTTACATGAAAGCTAAACAGTCGACACGGTGTGTATATATATATATATATATATATATATATATATATATATATATATGTGTGTGTGTGTGTGTGTTTGTGTGTGTGTGTGTGTGTGTATTACATGAAGACTTTGGAAGGAATTAGATATAGAAAAAGAGACCCAAGGTTTAAACTCAAAGAAACGAAGCAATTTAATTTAAAATTTAAAATACTCTATCAAGTAAGGAGAGAGAGAGAGAGAGAGAGAGAGAATTTTTATTACCTGTGGAGGAAGTAACTTCTGAGACAGTATTTATATATATATATATATATATATATATATATATATATATATATATATATATACCGGGTGGCCCATAATTCTGGAACTATAGGAATAATTATATTTTTTTTCTAATAATTCTTATACTTTCTAATAATGTTTTTTTGTCTTTATTTTCTTTTTGATGAAAAAAATCGAGTGGAGTGATATCTGGTGACGTGGGTGGCCATTCGATAGGACCTCTTCGGCCAATCCATCTGTTGGGGAACGTTTTATCAAGGTATTTGCGAACTTGCATGGCAAAATGAGGAGGTGCACCGTCTTGCTGAAAAAACAAGCCATGTCGTTTGTTTATCGGTACGTCATCCAGGTAATTCATCAAAAAGAAAATAAAGAAAAAAAAAACATTATTAGAAAGTACAAGAATTATTAGAAAAAAAAATACAATTACTCCTATGGTTCCTGAATTATGGACCACCCGGTATATCAAGCACTCAATAAAAGAATTTATGAACATAAGAGAGATGTGAGAGTGGAGAATGAGAAAAGTGCTGTATTCTGTCATGTCAGAGACTATAACCATGTAACAGATTTCAATAACTGCAACTTTGTTTACAAATCTAATAATTATGTTAAGCGTAGAATTGTTTAATCTAGTCTTCTAGGCTCAATACAGAATTTTAATCTATCCGAAGGTCAATTCTCTTTTAACAAAAATTATATGTAATAAAATTAAGAATTTTGTAACAATACCCTCCAAAAATCGTCAGGGAACAGAGGTACATCCATCAGGTGAAAGGTGGGTCGGAAGGTTTACTTAACTATCCCTTGGTAAGAAGATGGGAAGGTTCAGTCAGCTAATCTCTGATAATTAACTTCCAGATATATATAAACTCTGTTCTCTGTTTATAAAGTCATTACCAATTGACAAGGGTTCGCGAGGAGCCGAAACTGTATTGGTGTTAAAAAAAATCAAAATTTAGGTCTTCCTGAAGAGTGGTTTCCTTCTTGATATATATATATATACCTTCCAACCTTTCAAATGTTCCACGCGATGATTCCTCATTTCACGAAGGTCAAGCTTTGTCGGCCCTCCTCTCGAGTTTGCCTGGTGAAGTAGTGAGTTGGTTTCTTGTACTCTCCACCTCACATAGCCAGGTACGCCCTGCTCATAGGGGGTTTGTTCTGAGCCAAGCGTCTAATCTTCTTTTGAAGATGTCCACTGCGACACCACTCGTGTTCCTTAGATCTTTGGGCAGCTGATTAAACAGTTTTGGTCTTCTCACAACAAAACTATTTTCTTTCAGGTTTAAGGATGTTCCCTGTCTAGCCTTTAATTTGTGAACACGACACAGTCTTCCTTTTCTACTTTCCACCGTTGTTTGGGGAGTTACAGGGTTCAGAGTAAGATTAAGGACTAGTTTCTCCATTATTTTCCAAGTGTAAATAATGGTGTATCTCTCTCTCTCTTCCTTTCCAGTGAATATAGGTTTAATTCGCCTAACCTTTCCCAGTAATTTAGTTCTTTGCATCCATTGATCTTGGCTGTGAAGCTTCTCTGAATCCCTTCTAGTTGTCTAATGTCTTCTTTTTTACATGGGGATGTTAGGACCGAGCAGTATTCCAGTTTGGGTATGATCAGTGTTTTCAGTAGAGGAATCATTATATTCTTATCCCTTCATTTAAAGGTTCTCAGTATCTGCCCAGTTACTCTCTTTGCTCTGTTTACTGCTACCTTATTTTGTGTTTCAAATTTCGCATCTTCAGTCATTACAACCCCTAAATATATATATATAACAACAATCAATAACAATAAAAAATTGGTTCATCTCTCTCTCTCTCTCTCTCTCTCTCTCTCTCTCTCTCTCTCTCTCTCTCTCTATCTTAGTCTTAGTTTGCTGAGAGTCATTTAAGAATATATAATGAATATGTAGTAGAATATAGAATAATTTTTTCGAGGAACAAAATTTAATTGAAAACGTTCCTCTCGCCTTTCCAAAGTAATTTTTTTTTTTTTTTTAAATAAGGTTTCGTTACAATTTACTTTTATGTATTTTATTATTATTATTTTATTAATTAAATGATGTTTAATAATATATAAAATAAACTATTTTCTGTACGTTAAAAAATAACTATTTATTTAATAATAATTATTATTATTATATATATCTATATATATTTGTGGTTATGTTTATGTATGTGTGTGGGTGTGTATTTTTATGTGCAGGAAAGAGGGGTCAAGAGCGAATGCCCGCAAAAACGCCCCCCCCCTATAGAAGAACAGTAGGGCCAAAATCAATCAAGGTCCAGGTTTTCGAGATGCCTGCATACTCTGTTTGAAAGGTTGGAGGTCATAGACAGTGGGAAAGATGGATTGAAGAAGGTTGGTCCAGAGTTGACCGGTTGAGTAGATGAAAGATTGAAAATACCGATTAATCCTCGCGTTAGAGAGTTGGACAGAAAAGGAATGAGAATGTGGCGAAAGTCTGGTGCTGCGTGCTCTCCTTAAACGAGGAGTCACGCAGTTAGAGAATTCAGAAAAGCAGTGGTCGTTATAATGACGATAGTAAAGAGAGACAGAGGCAACACTTCGACGAAGAGAAAGGGATTGAAGATAGCCAGTAAGAGGCGGGGAATTAACGAGACGAAAGGGCTTTGATTCTACCCGGCCAAGTAGAGCTGTGTGGGTTGAGCCACCCAACACATGAGAAGCATACTCTATACATGGGCTGGCTAGATCCCTATAAAGGGACAGCATCTAAGTGGGGGTAAAGAAGCTGCGGAACCACCATTATACCACACCCAACCTCTTTGAAGCTGTTTTATAATGAGAGTATATGTGATCTTTCCAAGAAAAAAAATCACACCTACGCCCCCCCCCCCATATATATATATATATATATATATATATATATATTATATATATATATATATATATATATATATATATATATATATATACAGTATATGTGTTGTGTGTGTGTGTGTCTGTGTGTGTGTGTGTGTGAAGTGGACGTTGTCTTGTACCTTATAAACACTTGAACAGATGAGTCTTTTTGAAGAGATACTCAAAGTCAGACAGATAAGAGAAATAAAGATATTGTATAACTGACATTACTTTAGAAATACAAAACTTGTACAGACTCACAAGGACCCTGAGATAGATCCACTGTACGTTAGTTCAAGAGAAAACGGAAATTTGGTGAGCTAGAAAGATTACGAAGAATTTGATTAAAAATTTAAGTTTTAATTAAACAGATCCTATTCTTCTCAACGAGGAACACATGACATTCACACACACACACACACACACACACACACACACACACACACATCAGAAAATCATATTTATTGTCAATGTAAATCACAATTCTTATGGAATTAAACACACACACACACACACCACACACCACACCCACACACACACACACATATATATATATATATATATATATATATATATATATATATATATATATATATATATATATATATATTGTTTTGTTTGTCATAGTTAAAAAACAAGCTTAAAGTTAGAAGCACGATTTTTAAAATTACGTCTTCCTAAAATTTGATTATGTTTTCTCTCTTATGTACCAATTTATATGCTTGTATCATATAAACGTTGCCAATTATTGCGAACTTCAAATATGAAGCAGAAAAAGACTCTTGAATGAATAATTACGAAATATGAAATGTATTTTGTTTTTAATTTACCACTTGGTTAAATTTCTTACTTTATACAGCGGTTTTTTTGGTTTTATTATTTCATTTTTGGCTCGCTGTTTACCACGGTTTTCACAATTTTTTCAAGTCATCATCAGGGACCATACTGCGATGAGATACTCAATGAGTTGTGGTTTTGTTTGGGCGTTGTTCTACTGGATTCATTTCCGGACTATTTCTTGCCTATTTCATCACTGCAGCTCTCTCACTAACAAGATATTGCAACATTCTCTTGGTTGTATGGCAAGGAGCTTTATCTTGCATGAAAATACAGTCCGTATCATTACCTTTTAGTGAGACTTCTATGGAATTTTGGGCCACACATATATCTCTCTCTCTCTCTCTCTCTCTCTCTCTCTCTCTCTCTCTCTCTCTCTCTCTTCTACATATATATATAATATATTATATATATATATATTATATTATATATATATATATATATATATATAGAGAGAGAGAGAGAGAGAGAGAGAGAGAGAGAGAGAGAGAGAGAGAGAGAGAGAGAGAGAGTCGTCATTCCACGGTGACGTTCGCAACATTTGGAGCAATTGTTTAGCAAACATTGAACTAAAAAGGTAGGTTATAAGTATGGGAGGTGAGACAAAACTGCTAATGAGGCTTTGTGAAATATGCTCACAGGTACAGTTTGGCACCATTTGTTCTAAAATATATTCTTTCAATTTTTATTTCTAGGCGTCCGAATTGGCGTGACGGTCGTAACACTCCGTGTTGCGACCGTCACACCGATTCGAAGGCTTTTTAGTTGAAAGTATACTGAACAATTGCTCCAAATATTGCAACCCTCACCATGAAATGACCCAGAGAGACAGATAGAGATAACTACGTATGATGTAAAACGGTAACACCCATGTCCCCTATCTCTCAAGGAAGTGAGGGATTGGGGCCCGAACCTGGGCTATCTTAACCAGAGTTAATTAAATGAGGGTGGCCAGCCTGCCACTTCCCCGTGACGTAAGATACAGAAAAGACAACCGCCCAGCTCTAGGCAGCACTGGGATTCGAGCCCACGATTCAGCGGAGTCTCAGCACTGCAAGGCCGACCGACCCTAACCGACTGAACGACGAGACACGTTCGCCTTTATATGATGTACAATACATGTAATTAAATAGTTACGTAATTTTGTTTACAATACTTTACAGTAGTATTATATATACACAGTGTGTGTATATATATATATATATATATATATATATATATATATAATCGTTCGCCGGTTTACATTATCAATTTGACAGTTTTACAGTTCTGTAAGTCTTAAAGTTTTTTAATTTAGTTTTATAAGCTCCTTTTTAGTTGCTGAATGTCTCATTTTAAAAGCCAATTTTATATGAGAAAACCAATTAAGAAGTTAGGTTCTCATCGTTGTTTTAAACCTTTTAAATTGAAATAGACAGTAAGACTTTATGTACAAACGTATGTATTGTAACACCTCAACCAATTTGGAAGACGTAATAATCACCGCTGACGATGGGAAGGGAATCTTTCCTTAAACGTTTCGAGACCATGGGAAGGGAATCTTTCCTTAAACGTTTCGAGACCATGGGAAAGTATATACTAAGATTGCTACGTGGGAAAGTCGTGGATGAGAATAAGAATGTCATGAATTGAAAATAGACCGATTTGAAAATGCCTCTTTTGAAATTTTCACTCTCGGTTTCCCTAACTCTTGGGGAGGGGGGCGGAATGAAATGGGAATGACATTGTGTGGGATGATGCCATTTTTGTCAACCCTCTGTGTCTTTGGACCAAGTTTTTAACAGACACAGACGTCTCCCCTCCCCCCCAACGTGCATATACAATATATACACACACACACACACACACACACACACACACACATATATATATACACACACACACAACACACACACACACACACACACACACACACCCAACCACATATATATATATATATATATATATATATATATATACATATACACACACACACACTGTATTTTTCGGCTATTCATTGATGGCGTGGAAAACGCATTTTAATAATAACAGGAACACTCTGACCTTAAGCTTAAAATTATGGACTCGTTATTTATTTATATATTAAAACCAGACCTCAATTCTGACGCATCATCGGTAGATCTATTGTGTTTCAGTTAAAGTATTTATTCACTTATTTTATCTTTTCATTTTGTTTTTATGCTTTTAAATTTTAATTTTTCTTAGCCACTTTTTTATAATTTTAACTTTATTATTTTAAATTAGTCATTAATCCAATTTATTTTGTATTTAAAATTAGTCTTTTTATTGTTTTAGTCCTGAAGTTCGAATGAATACACTCCGAAAGGTTGGGATCAACTCAGATTTGAAGAATGTTTATTTTTTTTCTGGTGTTCCTGTTCACTATTATATATATATATATATATATATATATATATATATATATATAATATTATATATATTATATATATATATACTTCTTGGAGTTTCTTCAGAGTTTCATAGTTTAAACCAAATATTTTGAAGAAACTCCATCCTAAAACTATCTATTGAAGCTAATTGCTATCTATTAAAGATAATCTATTGAAGTTATTTGTCCAATAGATATCATTTTGTGTCAGTAAATAAGGTTTGCTCAAATAAAGCGCTTGTTAAACATGGTGAGCCACAGGGCTCAGTTCTGGATCCACTGTTATTTTTATTATATATAAATGACTTCCCACGTTCATTTGCTATACTTAGCTTCATAATGTTGGCAGATGATACAACCGAGTCTTTTTCTTGCAAAGATGTTAATTGAGCTAAGAATATATTTAAATCAGAATTTATCAGTGTAATGAAATGGCTGACCACCAATAAACTCTTCCCAAATACCAGTAAAACAAATTTCATGATTTTTACTAATAAAAGAAATGTGTATCTTGACAAACTTAATGTTGATGAAATCGCTGTAAGGGAGTGAGTGTATTGTAACAAAATTTCTTGGTGTAATGGTCGATAAGAATTTGCAATGGAGTGACCATGTAAATTATATCGCGAAAAAGATTTCAAAGAGCGTTGCTATAATGTTTAAACTTAGAAATGTAGTCCCTAAACAGGTTTTATAACTGTATCATACTCTTGTTCTTCTTTATATAACGTACTGCACCCTTGTTTGGGGAATCTCCGCTAACAACGCTTTAAACAGTATCTTTGTCATCCAAAAAGAGCAATAAGGTTATTATCTGATGCTGATTTCCGTGATCATTCTAGTACATTATTTAAAGAGCTAAAACTACTAAAACACGATCATGTAATCAAAGTGGCACATTTTATTTTTATTTACGAGTGTAAGAACAAAATCATTAACTTACAATGAGTAAATAGATATTTTATAACTCATCAACAAATCCACTGCTATCAGACCAGAAATAGATCAAAGCATGTTATACCTCAATTTAGATTGTCTTCATCTCAAAAACTATCCATTTTCATTGGATTGAAGCTATGGAATGATTTAAATGCTGATATAAAAATATTGTTAGTGTAAATTCTTTTAAAATCAAGTTTAAATCTCAATTAATAATGGCATACTAATAAAACTCTAGGATTAATGTACATTACTATTGTTATTTATTTCTCGTGTGTTATCTAGGATTAAAAACACATTTCTCGTGATTGTTCAGTTCTTATCTCTCATGTATAATATTAATTTCTTTGTATGGTATTGGAATAATACCTTCAATAATGACTCTGCATTTGTTATATCGATAATGATAATTTAAGATTAATACATACCTTAATTAATAATATTTATTCATAATTTATGTATTATTAATAATTAATAATAACCATCTATTTTATTTCTAATAAGAGCCTAGTATAGACCATATATAATATATAATATATATATATATATATATATATATATATATATATATATATATATATATATATACACACACACATACGTACATACATACATACATCTCTATATTCATGGAATTTAAGGGTTATTCTAAAAGCAGTTAAAATGCTTTAAGTGAAATTTGTGTGATAAACTCTCCTCCTGAAGGTTCATGCTATATCTGATTCCTACTGAATCGAATGTATACCCGATCTCTGGCACTCACATTCTTTGCATCCTTTGAGTGCCAAGTTTAAATTTTTATAAGACGTGTATAAAACGATTACTTCCCAAGCATTGTCATTTTCATTTTCATCTATTGTCCGCGAGTGAGAATGCTCGACCTAAAAATTCCAAATTTGGGAAAAAAAAAAATGAAGCGTTTTCTAATTTGAAAAAAGGGTAAAGAGACACCGTAACGAAATTGGGGTCGTATATTTCAGAGAAAAATTTAACTCAAAGCGAGAAATCCAACATTGGGAATGGATTGATTTGAAAATCGCCTCCTTTCGGGTTCTCACTCGTGAATTTGTTACTCTTGGGCAAAGGAATGAATTGTAAAATGGGCAATAATTTTTATTTACGTACGTTTATCTTTTAGACTTATCTTATCGTTTATATTAACGTAGCTTTTTTTTAAGTCTCGGTAACGTTTATATGACTTACGATTGTATTTGAAGATTGCTTTTGTTAAATTCACTTATTTTTTATACTAAACTTCATAAAGCTTATCCGGTTCTTAAATTATGTTACTTATGTACGAGTATATACATACATACATATATATATATATATATATATATATATATATTAATATATATATATATATATATATATATATATAAGTACGACGTTTTCCTTTTAATGTAAAACTATATTCATGGTATGAATGAAGCTTACCAACCTACTCAATTTGAATAGTCTTATATATAATATTGCTTTTCAGATTTCTTTTGAAAATGCACACCTACCCATTAGGGTGTGTCAATTTTAGTAAAGTCAACAATTCAAAAACTACTAATGCTCAAATGATGTCATATTAACTAGCAAACTTAGAAATATCTTTAGTGTTGTTTAAAAAAGCCATTTACCTACTTATATTTGACCATAAAGGTTTGAAATATAACCTAAATATGACTGTAGCATCGTATATCAATGTGCCATTGATATGTGTGCTCAACTGTGGTTATTTTTGGTGTACAGTATGGTTTCTAAGTGTCACATAGTCACAAATGCTGGAGTTTTGATTGTGAATGCATGTGTTTTCCCTCCTTTTTGACAATTTTGATTACTTCGTAATGTAAATATTGTGTAATTCAAATTATTCGAAATGTTATGTGTGACCCAAACTTTCTGTATATTTTGATATGATAGATATATGAAATTGTCATTACTTTGAATAATTAAGTCTTGTACCTATAACAACACAACCTTTTATCTGAGCTTATAGGAAGATATTAAGAATTTCAATTAACTTAATTTTATGTAATCATAATCAGTAGGCCTATCCAAATTTCAATGACATTTCTTTGGTTCACAGGTCCACAGGATGAGTCAGAAAGAAATCAGAACCCGAAGCAGATCAAGTTGTCACCTAAGTCATTTGGTGGGGACTGGGAGGGAACTTCCCCCTGCTGAGCTGCCCACAGCCAGAGATCTGCTGAGGTATGGTTTGTTGAGAGAGAGATGAGTGAGGAAGACAGGAGGAATTACGCAGTTAATGACCTGATTAACAACGGCATTGTTCCAGGGCTACTGGCTCAGTGGAGAAAGGCCAACGCTCTATTCACAGGACCTGTAATCAACACTGAGGTCAGGATCAGGGCTAAAGTGAAGGCACTGTGGGATGAGGCAGTGAAGGTGTCCATTGGCAATGTGAAGCTAGAGGTCAAAGATAGGTTCATGATGAAACTGGACAAATTGGTGGACATCCTGACCTGTCACTGTGTGATCAGGAGCTGCAGTGAGCTTGGGTGCAACCCTGTCTGCAACAGTGTGGTTCACATTGACTGCCGCTGCAGGAGCGAGCAGAAGATACCAGTGCAGGAGCTTGCCTTCATTAAAGGTCAGAGAGAAAAGGTGGGAAGTGTGGGGGCACACCAGATGGGTCTAGCTGATCACTCTGAGACCAGGAGACAGGAAGCAGTGCTGCAGAGACAGGAGCAGAGAAGGAAGGCCGAGAAGAAGAGGAGGAGGAAGGCAGAGGAGTCAGCCAAGAAAGAAGAGGAGTTGAGGGAGGAGTCACTGCTGGAGTTGGAGTTGGAGGAGACTGGAGATATACTGGAGGAGGCAGGGAGGAGAGAGGAGGACGAAGACTTCATATCAGAGGCTGTGACAACTCCTTCCTTGCCTGTGGCTAAGAAGAAGAAATACAACACTGAAGATATCACCAACATAGCTCTGGCTAGCTTCAGACATCACACTGGGCTGAGAGAGACTGCAGAGATTGCCACTGCTGCCTGGATTGACGCTGGTCTTATCACAGAGTTTGACACAGCACTGGTGATTGACCACAACAAGGTGAGGAGGGCTCAGGAGAGACTGACTAAGGAGCTGGTCAAGAAGTTTGATGAAGAGACTAGGGAAAATGGCATCACCTGTATCTTCTTTGATAGGAAAAGAGATGACACTAAAGTGATGATGGAAGCTGAGGGCAGTGACAGGCAGTTTCCTGGCCTCATTAAGGAAGAACACTACACAGTGTGCAATGAACCAGGTGGGAAATATTTATGGCATTTTGTACCAGAGGAAGCTGCAGAGGAGAGAAGTCATGCTGAGGTCATTGCTGATCATCTGGTGAACTGGCTAAGAGAGAGAGCATACCAGACCGTTTTGGCCATAGGAGGTGACAGTACTAATGTGAATACTGGCTGGGAGGGAGGAGTAATGCATTATGTGGACGCCAAGCTTAGCAGGAAGTTGGTGTGAATTGTCTGTGACTTGCACACTGGGGAGCTCAGACACCTGGTGACTGCACTGGATGGCAAGACATTGAGCAACAACAAGTGGTCTGGGCCCCTAGGGAAGATGTTAGACACTGCCACTGAGCTGGAGATCAACCCAAACTTCACGAGGATCACTGTTAGTCCTCCTCTACCCCATCTCAGTCAGGAGGTAGTCAAGGACCTCAGCACAGACCAATCATATGGCTACAGAATCATCACTGCCATCAGATCGGGAGAGATACCTCAGAGTCTAGCTCTCCTGGAAATTGGGCCAGTCTGTCACAGTAGGTGGGTCACCACGGTTCTAAGGTTCTGCAGATTGTGGATTTCTAAACATGGGCTGAAGGGTAGGAACCTGAAGAATCTGAGGATAATTGTGGAATTCATAGTGGGGAGTCTACATGCCAAACTGGTTCAACATCAAGTTAAATCACAGCTGGCTGGAGGGTCCCAGGCATGTACTGTACCAGCTGGAGTTGCTCAGAAGTCAGAAGAAGGAGGTGATAGGAATAGTG
>JAJOZX010000954.1:262500-282500 GCA_023014485.1 Bathynomus jamesi
CGTAAACTATAAAACAAAATCTGGAGGAGTTTTTGACATTTGGAAGAAAATGTCGCAGGAACCAAATCCTTACAAATAACATTTTAAAAAAAGAACCGAAACGATGGTCGAGATTAATGGCAAAGATTAGGAACTTATGAGAATTCCTGCTCGAATTCCAAACGCAAGAAGAGTGTTGTGTAGCTTCTATATGAATGGAAAATACTGATCTGCAAAATCCTTTCCCAGAGTGTCAAAATAAAGTATGAATAAGGAATTTTAAATGAACAGTTACAGAGGGAAAATATGCTTTTCAAAAACAATATATTTTACAGTTTTTCTTTGCTCTAAACGAAAGGATTTGCCTAGTCTTCTCAATTCAAATCATGAGCGAATAATTGTCTGGAGAATTTGCCTTCGACTACCACTCACAGACTTAAGGTGGCTTGAGATTTATATGAAAGAGCAGCACCCATTGCTGTTTGTCATTTAGTGGTACCAGTAATACGTCCAAATTTCAGCTGTTTGGATTAGTTGTAACCCCCTCCAACCAGAGGATCATTTTCCCCTTCCACTGGTAAATAGTTAGCAAGACGATGTATACTGCCCGAATGATGATAAAACGAGAGCTTTAACAAAGCAATGTTAAAATATCTTCTTTTGAAAGAGAGAAGATAATATTTTAACGAAGCTAATAGGTAAAACAGTGTTGAAATCATATTTTTTGTTCCCGATTTTCAGTTGCTTTGAATCCGATTTTGACTTGTTCGAGTTCTAAGATTCCTATGTACACTGAAAATATGTAATGTGCAGTTGGGTCGTGCAAAGTAATTAGACTGTAAATTCAACTTTTGAGCAACCGGCACCCATTCCAGATCATATGTGGTGTGGTTCCACTATCATGTACCACTGTCTGAAGAGTAATCAAGTGAAAACACATTAAAGAAGCATTACTGTCGAATTGTCACACAAGAGTTGAAGAGGATGGGGACTTGTTTTCTATTCCACTCATACAGTATGAAGGCATCGTCTCAAAAACTGATCGTTTATTGGATTCTAAAATGATCTCAATATGATCACAATGAGAAACGAAACGATACGTTTCGCAAAACCCTGGAAAATTATTTGATCAAACTCCCTGTAATTAATTGTTAGGACAAAGGTATCGAACATAAACATTGTTAAGTGTGAAGAATGGGAAGCGTACGTAGACCACAAAAAGGGAATTTATTCTTTGTAAATCTACGGAAAGGAAGCAAATGAAAATTAATTGTCTCGAAAACGCTCGAGAAAAAATTACAGAAGCAGTCAGGAACCATAGGCACATTTTAATAATTTGTGTTTTAGTATGTATTTTGTTCTTTTCAGATTTGTTGTTGAACCTATGGCACAGAAAATGACAATAGATGAACGGGTGGAGATAGTTTTAATGTGTGTAAGGTGTGGTAACACATACCGATCAGTTGCTACTGCTTTTAATGACAAACACCCTGAGAGGCCGCCAGTTGTTCAGGCATCAGTTGGAAAAGTGTTCACGCGCTTCGAAGAAACGGGAAGTGTTCATGATCGGCCGTGTAGTGGCCGGCCAAAATGTTCAACCGATGCAGCAACATCACTAACGGTACTCGATCACCTCGAAAACAGCCCACGTAAGTCCTTAAGAAAGTTATTCCAGGAAACGGGTGTCTTCAGAAGATCCATTCAACGAATTCTTACAACAAATCGTTTCCACCCCTACAAAGTCCAACTCGTTCAGGAACTTCACGGTGACGACACAGACCGTCGTGTAGAGTTCCGCCAGTGGTTTCTACAACATTGACAGCTTCAACGAAGGATCATGTTCAGCGGCGAAGCGATATTTCACCTCAGCGGTCGTGTCAATAGCCATAATGCACGCTATTGGGCCAATGAGAACTCCCACTGGATGGAGGAAGGACATGTGCAATTCGATTCACGAATTATGGTGTGGGCTGCGCTCTGGGAGGATCAGTTAATTGGTCCGTACTTTTTCGACGGCAATGTAACAGGTGAAACATATCTGCATATGCTGCAAACATTTCTAATGCCCATACTGGACGACATTCCATTGGCAGAACGGGCGGAGATGTGGTTTCAGCAGGATGGTGCACCACCACATTTGGCAACCATCGTCCGGAACTCTTTAGATGAAACATTCCCAAGCAAGTGGATCGGACGGCGAGGGCCCGTCGAATGGCCACCTAGGTCTCCAGACCTCACGCCTCGACTTTTTCTTGTGGGGCCATCTCAAGTCGGTAGTCTATGTTGATCGACACAGAACCATACGTTTTATAAAGGATAAAATCACATCTGAGTGTGCTAAAATCAGTACTAATGTGTTAAGAAATGTTCAAACACCATGCATTCAACGCGTCAGAAAGTGTCTCCAAGTGGAAGGCCGCCAATTCGAACATTTATTATAATTTAATAAAATGTGCCTATGGTTCCTGACTTTTGCGCCACCCTGTGTATATATATATATATATATATATATATATATATATATATATATATATGAGAGGAGGGGCGACAAGCTTGACCTTCGTGAAATGATGAATCATCGCACGGAACATTTGAAAGGTTGAAAAGTATGAGGCGTCGCGAGTACGAAGGGCGAACTCGTCAAATCAGTTTTGAGACAGACGCGTTTAAACTTTATGACTATTGTGTACCCTCGAGGGACACATAACGCAAATACACGCATTGAAAATAACTACATTTTGAGTGTACGAAGTGGGTATTTGGATATATCAAGTTGTTTCTGATGTAGGGAGGGTGGAACTATTCATTCGTAGAAGAATTGCAAAAATATATACAGTATATACACGGTGATTCACTCGCTGATAACCCAAGCTGATATATTAACGATACTCTGGTGCTACCAGCGAGTAAATCACCCTATATATATATATATATATATATGGGAATGAACTTAGAATAGTCCCCTGAGTTTTTTATGATACACACAGACAGTGCATGGAACAAGGAACTCTTCTGGGATAATTAAATCCACTATAGTCCGAATAAGTAATGGTAAATGCCAAATACCATAGTTTTTCTTTTTCATGATGCAGCCCGACGTGGGCAACGGGTCACTCGCAAAGAGGTCCCATAAATATAGCTTCCCTCACCAGCTATCTGCAAAGCAGACAGGATCCAGTTTTGGGACATGGATCTAGGGTTTAAAGCAGCCTAGCCCTGCTACATTTAGAACCTCAATATAAGCAAAAGACTCGCTGCCTTCATGCTAGATTAAAAAAAAAAAAAAAAAAAGGGGTAACTATTATATTTTTAGCCAAAAAACAAAACTTAAACCTCAACTGGCAGAATTGAGCGTCCACTTTTCAAGGCACATAACATGTCCGTTTCAAGATGGGAATGAACTCAGAATAGTCCCCTGAGTTTTTTATGATACGCACAGACAGTGCATGGAACAAGGAACTCTTCTGGGATAATTAAATCCACTATAGTCCGAATAAGTAATGGTAAATGACAAATACCATAGTTTTTTCTTTTTCATGATGCTAGCCCGACCCGTTGCCCACGTCGGGCTAGCATCATGAAAAAGAAAAACTATGGTATTTGTCATTTACCATTACTTATTCGGACTATAGTGGATTTAATTATCCCAGAAGAGTTCCTTGTTCCATGCACTGTCTGTGTGTATCATATATATATATATATATATATATATTATATATATATATATATATATATATATATATATATATATGAGATACCAATATTTAATATACTGAGATCTCTAAATCTGCAATAAAAACCGCCCTTAATAAATCATAAAGAGGAAATTATTATAAATTTCCCCTTTTCCATTTTATTGAGAAAAATGGAACACTTTTAAGAGCCGGAATCCACAACGACGTGAAAGGGGGTGATTTACGCATGCGTGAATAAATGTAGAGCTGATTCACTACATACAATATGTGAATTGTAAATGAGTTCTGTAAAATTGTGAATCAGTGAACACAACAAATATCTAAAAAAAATTTTATTGATTTATAATACTGAAGCGTCCACATGTCTATTTGTTTCTGTATATACTTTTCGACTGAATGATTGCTTGTTTGATTGGTTTAATAAATGCAACTATATCAATTACCGTTAGAAAGTTTTCATTTGAATGAAGACTTACAATAAAAGGGACTGCGTATATATATATATATATATATATATATATATATATATATATATATATATTTGTCGTGAATACGTTTTTTTATTTATTATACTTCATTATTTTACTTTCTGCTCTCTATTGCATTTCTCTTTACACTCTCTTTACTCGTTTCCTCAATACTTTATAACGCGTGGTAGGTAGCCGAGCTAGCAGAAAACCGTTAGCCTAATGCAAGGGGAGAGGGGGGTTCATTAACACTCTTTTTAACGCTTGTTAACACTTTATTTAATTCCGAAAATGGTCGAGTTAAACGGGGGACGCGAGTGGGAGATTCAATTATAATAATTTTACGTCGGAGAGGGGCACAAAACAATTAATTTAATTTTAAGGTTACATGGCCCCACCAAAACACCTTACGGGCCCAGCGCCGCCTGAATGACTGCCTCTTTTTGGGGGTAGTCCGCTCTCTGGGCCTCTGTTCAGGATTGCTAACTCTTCCAATTTTAAACAATTACAATCTAACAAACATACTTTATCGTAATTTCATAATTATTAGTAAACAATTTATATTAAACATTATAATCTTAATTACACAAAAATTAATATTCTTAACTAAGCATTACTACATATTGTACACGCACGGCAATGAATGGACAAATCTTTTTTGACCCTGACTAGCGCTTCAGGAAGGCTCTTCTGAATGCTATAACTTTTTCAAAAAATTACACCACACGCATTTTACAACAAAAGATGGAGGACGTCGTCGCAAATAATTTGATGTAAACAATGTGGGCAAAATGTTGTTCAGTTGAGTAAGACGTTTGTCCGCGTGACGCTGGGGGGAGGGGGGGGAGGGGGGCCTTATTCGGGCAATTTGTGGTGTTGTTTGTGGTAAAATATAATAAATAATTTTGTGCATCTAGTCAGACCACGCTTCAATAAAATTTCATACTCTTTTGTGAAATCGAGGAAAAGCAACTCAATTCGTAAATTTAGAAGAATATCACAGCCATAAAAATTTTGAGATTTACATCTAAATCCACTGAGACCAAATCTGTGAAACTGCTCAAAAAATGTAAGTGCTTCGTGAGCTTAAAGTAAATGTTAAGTTCTCACTGGTTTAAAACTCCTGTTCAAAAAGTAGGATGAGCGCTAATTTTGTGCAAAATCTGTATTTAAATACAAAAATGCGTTTCTTACAAAAATCATGGACTAGTCTAAAAAATGTGTCCTTCATAGAGGCGGCTCTTTTTTGTGTGCATAATAATAAACGTTAAAAAGGACAGGACAAAACTAATACACAAAAAACATTTGGCGTTAAAAATTTGAAGTTAAGAAAAACAAAAAACGCTTATGGCAGCTCTTCCAAAGAAAAACATATACAATGCATATATATATATATATATATATATATATGCACTAAAATCACAGAATAACACGTGATCTTATTAATAAGCAAACAACCACAGGGAAAAGGAAAAGGAAACACGAAGTCCGAGCGCTTTCGTGATATATTCACATCTTCAAGGAGAATCAGAAAATAGACGGAGATTACAAAGTAAAGGAGTTAAATACACAAGCAAAAAAAAAAAAAAAAAATTCCCAATCGGCAACTCAAATTAAAGACCATAAAACCCTCTAAAGATTTTTCTATAGATAACATAATCTGTAGGCTGCTAAATTACTAAATATAAAAGAACTATATAGTTGAAATTAGAAAAAAAAAAAAAAACAAACAAACCAGTACAGAGAACAAAAATTATTATAACGGTTATTAGAACTAGTATTTAATTAAAGCAGGCAATTAAGTGGCAAGAATTTAATGAAAACAAAGGGAATGGTGCCATCGTCTTACAGAATATTCCAAAATTTCTACAAACAGTCTGAAAAAATTGTTTTCCCAATAGCCAACCAGTTGAAAAGTCCAATAAACCACCGAGCACCCAAAGATTATAAACGAAAGAAATATTACAATTAAAATGGACACATAAGAATGTTAACAGTTCTTAAAATAATATTTATTTAACCAAGGCAAACCGTTAAGGGGCAAGAATGCGGTCAAGAAAACAATAGGCCCTTCGCCAACTTTCTAACAATGCACGAGTCTAATTTATACAGCCCAGGGCTAATATTAAGGACTAAGTCCGCATTATTTTTGATCACACTTGATTCAAGTATATTTCTGCTAACAATAGATTTACTAAACCTTAATTTGGAAGCATTTTTCCAGTCAATGGGATGATTAGTATCTCTTACGTGAATGAAAATGGCGTTAGATTCGATGATAGAATTTCCCATATCCTGATGAAAATTCTGGTCTCAATGTACAATGTACATGCTGCCGTTAAATATTTTTTAAATATTTTTTAATTTTAATTTTTAATGCCAAATGCTTTTTGTGTGTGTTATTCTTGTCTTGTTCTTTTTAAGGTTTATTATTATGCACCCAAAAAAAGATTCGCAGTTTTGTAGGACACATTTTTCAGACATATATATATATATATATATATATATATAATATATATATATATATATATATATATATATATATATATATATATATATATATAGTAGACCCTCCCTTAAAACTGCACATCCTCGAAGCTAGGTGTGCCAGGGTGTTCAGTACAGCCGACCGTGCTATTGTTTCGGAGATAGTGTTGGAGTTTCCTCCACCATCTCATTGTCTGACCTTTCTTCGAAAGAGGACGAGGGAGAGCCACGATAACCACGAAGTAAATGAGGCGCATCTCCCCACGACAAAACATTATAGGCAAAACATACGCTCCTCAAGACGCACTTTCATTGTGGTCGCGGGATTTCTTTCGGTGCAAACGATGTTTGATTGAATCTTACCGTGTTATATAGAATTTTGTGCCGCAAATATTTGTAACCGTGTAATGTGAGGCCGCGTAAAGCGAAGTCTAATATATATATATATATATATATATATATACACGGTGAACCAAAAGTAGGTGGACAGTAGGTTGAATACGGTTTGTGTTATATTATATTATAACTATGGTGTTCATTATAACTATGGTGTTTGTGTTATATTATATTAAATATTATAACTAAATTTATTTAAATTTTATTTTGTATTATAGTATACAAAAAAATTAAATATGTATTCTCAAAATAAACGTTATCATTTACTGTCCACCTACATTTGGTTCACCCTATATATATATATATATATATGAATCATATGCTTTACAATAAGACGGAAAAAAAGAGATTTTGTTTCTTGTACGGCTAATTGTCGATATGAATTAAAAGAGAAAAATTTTAATATATTGAATTTAGGGAACGTACACATTAAATACATTAGAGATAACCACAGTTCTAAATCAAATAACGTCCGCTTCCCAGTAGATTTGCAGTGGTAAAAAAAATTCTTAAACATTAATGACATAATATTGGGTTGCGCGAATGGAGCGATCATGGAGAACGGAAGCAATTTCACCCTCAGATCACGTTCAGCGCATAAAATCAGCAGCTTTTTATGTGTCATTCAAATTTAGCTGGAAATTACATTACAGTAACTCGTTCATCATTAAAATAACCGTAAAATTGGTAAAGGAATTTGAGTCAATCAATAAATAAATGAAAGAATAAAAAAAAAATACGGCAAATGAAAAAATAAAGAGTTGTCTCATAATTTCATTAACTGACATCATTGAATGTGAGATTCTTTTTAAACTTAGGAAAATTTCTGTAAAATTGGTCACCAATATTTAATTACTCAATTTCTCTGGTATTAATTTATTAATTTATAGAATAAAGACCAATATATAGTTATGAATATATATATATATATATATATATATATATATATATATATATATATATATAGATATATATATATATATATATATATATTATATTATGTTATTTGTCATGTATATAATTTTAATTTGTTTTTGGCTTATGCTTGTTTTACGCGTTTTAATTTTTATTCTTTAAGTGGTATATATATATATATATATATAATATATATATATATACAAACTCAGAATGGTTCCCTGAGAACATTATATGTTAAACACAGACCGTGCATGGAACAAGGAACTCTTCTGGGAAAATTAAATCCACTATAGTCCGAATAAGTAATGGTAAATGACAAATACCATAGTTTTTTCTTTTTCATGATTTTAGCCCGACGTGGGCTAAAATCCATGCACGGTCTGTGTTTAACATATATATATATATATATAATAGAGAGAGAGAGAGAGAGAGAGAGACTAAAAATATTCTTAAAATGGACAAGTGTTTGGGAGGGACATCTACCCTTCTTCTTCATTTCCTCGTATTTGAATAGAACCTGAAGAGGAGGGGTAGATAGCTCTTTGAAATACACGTCCATCGTAAAAGTATCTTTATTTGTTTAGAAAGTTTTAAACTTTATATATATGTATATTTTATGCAGGAAGGAACCTCCCCCCCCTCAACAGAAAGAGAAGAAGAGAACCAAAATACAAAATATTATTCTTAATCATTTTTTTTTATTTTGAAAAAATTGTTTAGTGAGTAAAATGTATGGATGTGTAGTGAGGAGTAGAGGAAGAAGTGTGTTTGAGAGCATGCTGGACTGCTCACAGGGTAGATGAGACACGGAAAAAGATTAGCTAAGGAGGACAATGACAGGAGAAATGGGAGTTCCAGTACTCCCTGTCTCCTGCCTAACGTCTCCTACCACAGGAGTACTTCTCTGGTTCATCGGTGTCTACAATCTCTCCCTTCAACAATATAATATACACACAGTATATATTAATATATATATATATATATATATATATGAGGAACCTCCACAACACCTTACCAAATCCATTCAAGCATCAACTGAACAGGTTCTTGCGCAAAGTCCTTGACCAGTCATATGTAGTTGGGTAAGAGGAATGTAATTTATTGGAAAGCAACTCTTCTTTTCTACATCAAATCCCTGAAATGAGGCTGAATACTGCAGATGGGTTGAACACAGTTGTTTAAAAAAAAAACAAATGCAGAGTATATATGAAATAAAATAAAATTATATGTGTGTGTGTGGTGTGTGTGTGTGTGTGTGTGTACGTTTCAGCTGAAGCCTAAACCAAATCTATAATGAATGAGCATTGAATTCTGCGATGAAACGCAACCAACTTTGGATGCAAAATGTGTAATCAAATATATAAAACGATTTACAACAGTGCTTTTAAATTATTATTTATCTGACATTGCTTTGAAATAGCAGCAAAACAAAACGAAGTATTCTTTACTGAAGAGAAATAGTGTTAAAACTATTAAAGAATGACCAAAATTAAATGGAAATTACACGATCAGTAAATTTCAATTATTTTTTATCCTTTTCTGAAGATGGATTAACTTTCAAAGTTGAATTCAATCGGGTTTGGTTCGAAATCGAAATCCGGATCCGATTATGTTTTTGTCAGAATTTGAATCAAGATTTTTTACACAAATGGAGTCGGAATTAGGACTAGTTTTTCTTTTTTTTTTTTATTTCAAGTTCCAGTTGAAATTGTAATCAATTCCAGGATGTGTAGCTTGAGTACGGATTTGAAATTAAAATCGCTTAGGAATAAGGAGAATTTTGACAGTTGTATACAAATCATAATCCTAAATCCTCCGGAAAGTCAAAGACACAAACCACGAATGAAATATCACACTGAACAAATTCAAACAAACCCCTGTTACATTCTTGATATTTCCTGTTACTTTCCTGTTGCTTTTGTTCATACGCAAAATAACAAAACATTCCGAAATACCTCGACCTTCTCTCAATAATAATAATAATAATAATAATAATAATAATAATAATAATAAAGCATGAAAAATCCCAAGAAAGAAAAACAAAAATGTAATGATATTTACTCGTATATTTGGTCCAAGAATTCCAGAATTTCCAAACACACGAATAATATCAGCTGAAGGGTTCTATCCATTCACTAATTTTGACAGTCAGTAATGCCTTTAATCAGGTTATTATGATTACAGAATTGGTAGCGACAGCCAGCTTATTCTTAAACGTAGCTGGGTTAGGCCTATCAGCATATGTGGAAGAGTTGTGTTATTTTGTAGTTACTGAAGCACCTACGGCAAACCTATCTCATACGAGTTTAGGTTTACAGGATGTTTGCCACAGCCCGATTTCGGCTTTGGGCCTACCTTTTCTGACAAGAACCGATTTGATTTATATTACTAAGATAACAAGAATTTACTACACCCCCTGGGAACGAGACAACTACACTTCAGGTTAGCTCTTTGATGTTTGATGACGGCGTCTCTAGTCCCAACATCCCAAATATCACTACTCTGAATCCATTAACTGTTGCTATGGTAAAGAAGTCTAAGTGTGTCATTGGATAGAAATTATGGAATGATTTAAATGCTGATATAAAAAACATTGTGAATGTAAATTCATTTAAAATCAAGTTGAAATCTCCATTAATGATGGAATACTAACAGAAACCTACAATTAATATACATTACTATTGTTTATTAATTTCTCGTGTGTAATCTAGGATTAAAGACACATTTCTTGTGAGTTTTCATCTCTTATCTCTCATGTATAATATTGATATCTTTGTATGGTATTGGTATAATACCTTCAGTACTAGCTTTGCATTTGTTATATCGATAATAATAATTTAAAATTAATACATACCCTAATTAATAATTCTTATTCATGGTGTATTAAAATTATTAATTAATAATAACTGTTTTATTTTTAATTAAGAGCCCAGTGAAGCCTTAAGCTTAAGATCCAAATTAAATAAAACAAATAGTCCAGCTTCACAATTATTTATGTCATAATTATATAAATTTTCTACCTAAAAACTACTTAGAAACTACCTAGAACTAAAGCTAAAGAAATACTACTTTCTTTTGTTTTTTACACAGTGCTTCAAACCGAAAAGAACCATTTATTTTATTAATAATAAAGATTATTCAATTCAAGTAATATATTAATATATATATATTATATATATATATATATATATATCACTACTCCACCACTTATGGGCTTTACTCGAATTCAGGGCCGTGCAGAGGCGGGGGAGTCCCTTCATGACTCAGAAGTACCTTTTTTTTTTCAGTAACTTTTTTATGTATATGAATACAGTAAATTTTTTTTATCCTGCTTTAGTAAGGTGAAAAAGGAAATGGGCCATTCCTGTCAAGGGGGCGGAGGGGTCACACTTCTATATAGACTATTAATTTAAGTTAGTGAGTCCGAAATTTGCCCCTCGGTAACGCATCCACCATTATAACATTAAGTACGTATAAGGGAAAAATGTGTCCCATTTACAACACTTCAGTACTTATCAACATACCTTATTCAAATTTTCATGTTTTTTTTATTTACACTTAATATTTAAGTACCACCTGGCTGTGAAATCATTCCGCATCTCCAAAGTGGTGCCCTTTTATGGCCCTGCCCCTTAAATGTTCTCTGCACGGCACTGCTCGAATTACATATGTCACGATCGGGTATGAAACACGGTGTTAGAAAAATATTATTATACACTTAAGTTACAGGTATTAAACGGTAAATTATATATATATATATATATATATTTTTTTTTTTTATTGGGGTTGTTTAACCTCCTTCCCAACATCTAAGGTCATATGACAGATGGGACCTACAGCTTTACGTGGGATCCGAGCCACGGGTCGCTACATAATCTGGGCGCGGAGGACGGTCTCCCAATCACTCTCCCATCCAACTACTACCCAGACCCAATGTCGTTTAACTTCGCTGATCTCCAGGAAGCGGTGTTACGACATTGGCCACGACGTAGCCCATATGTATGTATGTATGTATGTATGTAAGCAATATCTTAATTGGCTTAGATCGAACTTTATCAGTAACTCTGTAGGAAATTCAACTGAATTGCCTGGGAAATTGTTTGATTACTCTTCTCCCTCTGCTTGGCTGTTACCGACTTTCCTCTGGTCTTCTTGTGCGCTCTTTTTCTCCCTCAAATCTCGAGAATTCGGGTTTTCATCTCGCAATGGGAAAATATGCGTTTTCGTCTTTTTCCCGTTTGATTCCTGAACTTACAAACAACTTTAAATACATTATATTATGAATTTTACAAACTCCTAATTGTGTTATATTATTTAATTAACTTATGTTACCTATTTGACAATATTAAAGGGTTTTAATATTTATTTCAAGTATTATTGGAACACTAACATCGTTTACAAACACATGATTTGATAAAATAGAGGTGTGGTATCACGTGTAGTGATGTTAAAAATGGTTTTTTTTTATATGTTTTTTTTTTTTTTTTTTTTAATAATTAATATAGATATTGCCAATTTAATTATAAGGTATACTTTTGCAATGATATAGATTATAAAAATAAATAAATAAATAATAAAATAGGCTATATGGTACCAGTATAGAATGTCCTTTTCAGCCTATTTACAGAAAAAATGGCCTCTTTCTTGCACTGAAAGTCTTGTATCTTGAGATCCGTTAAACTTGCGAGAACACTGGCTGGGAGCTGACTGCCCATTGTCCAACCTTTCCAGGACTCTCCCATCCATGCCTCGGATTTTGAATCTCCCACTTAACTATCCTTTAGACCCGCGATGACATATTTTCCCCCGAGACCATCCATATATATACATACACATACACCCATATACATATATACCAATATATACATAAATACTTATATACACATATTTATATCTATTATATACCCATACACACGCATACATCCAGAATTCCAGATACATACGCACGCATACTCACATATGTACCTACACAAACTCATACACCTCTATTTCGCCCTTTCATTACCTCCGAGATCATTTAGCACATACAGTAATATCCATACAGCCAAAAGAAACCGATTAAGCACAGACAGAGCAGCAAAGCTAGTATTTATATCCCAAAATGCAAAATTCCAAGAAAGTGAAGTAAAACATGGTGCTACATTGGCTTCGTCAACATCCAAATCTGCAATAAGTACCAGTACCTGTGATATTGAAACTATATGCTCTAATCAATCTAGTGATAATGATTCTTCAATGGAAATAGAATCAGATAATGAAAGTTAAACAACATTAGGTTAACACAAAGGTTAAAGAAAGAGATGAATATTTTTATTTTTTATTTTTCTATTTGGAATATTATATATATATATACACGGTGAACCAAAAGTAGGTGGACAGTAGGTTGAATACGGTTTGTGTTATATTATATTATAACTATGGTGTTCATTATAACTATGGTGTTTGTGTTTTATTATATTAAATATTATAACAATTTATTTAAATTTTATTTTGTATTATAGTATACAAAAAAATTAAATATGTATTCTCAAAATAAACGTTATCATTTACTGTCCACCTACATTTGGTTCACCCTATATATATATATATATATTAGTGATGTAGGTCACATCCGCATCCGCGGAACATCCGCACATTTTCTCGCATCCGCATCCGCGTCCGCATCCGCACTTTGGACTGCGGATGTCGTGCGGATGTGGACCGTTGAGAAAAACGTCATTAATAAGCGGAAATTATCAAATTCTACTATATTAATAGAACTAGTTCATTGTGCGCAAAAGTGATGCAAGCGACAAGACGAGAGGCTGTTCTTGTATGAAGTTACTCTCTTGCAACCTACTTAGATCCACGTTACAAAGCTAAGTTATTTTCACCTAGTACATTAGAACGAGTTAAATCATCACTTGGCAAAGCAGTTGAAGAGCTTCAATCTCTTGAATCTGTCGCTTCGCCACCCACCAAAAGAATAAAAGTTTCAGTGACAGAACCAACACCTTCAACAAACAAATCTATCACAGAATCTGTCTCTCAGTTTCTTGAGTCAAGCAGCAATGACGAGACCTACGCGATGTCAAAAGATGTAGTAAAAATGATCGAGAGCTATCACCAAGAAAAACGCCTGGCTGCATGTGACAATCCTATTAGTTGGTGGAAAATACGCAGAATATCTATCATACTTGAGTAAACTTGCAAGGAAACATTTAGCCTGTCCTCCAACAAACGTACCAAGCGAGAGATTATTTAGCAGTGCTGGATTAATATATGATGAAAAGAGAAACAGACTGGCAGCAGAAAAGGCAGAAAAATTAATGTTCCTTAAGCATAACCTTCCTATAATTAAGTTTGAACATTAAACGATGAACATCTTAGTTTACTTATTTTAATTACTCATTATAAATATGCCTAATAAAACTTAAACTTAATATAAATAGTTATCAAGCTAATTAAAGATCTCTTTCTATAAGGGTGGAGGTTGGGGAAAGAGGTCGGTGGGGTGCATTTGAGTTGGGTTCACGTCCCGCATCCTGGTAACACAATTATGGTTTCTAATTGTGGCTGAAACTCAACAAAATATAACGAATTTATTTGCAGACGAATTCACTAATTGATTCTATATTAGTTAGATGCTTGATATTATTTTATATGTTCAGAGAAAAGTACAGCAATTATTGTACAATTAATCAATTATATTACATTATAGCTACAGCTCTCTCTATATAATAACTTATTATATACGTTAAACACACAAATCTCGAATATATCCTAAAAAATAACGAAAATGTAGACATCCGCATCCGCATCCGCGGATGTTGAAATCAAACATCCTCATCCGCATCCGCGGATGTGAAAAAAATGACATCCGCTACATCACTAATATATATATATATATATATATATATATATATATACACACACTGGTATTCTTGCCAATCACAATTATATATATTGTTTTATACCAGTATTATGTATTTTTTATGTATATTATACCAGTACCTGTGATATTGAAACTAACATATATGCTCAGTAGTATAGCCGCAAAAGGTAAGAGTGCAGTAATGTTGCAATTTATTACGTAATGTTGCAATGTTGCAAATGGGTGGGCGTGGTGTTGCAAATGGGGTGGGGGTGTTATGCAACATGTCGCAAAGGGGGGTGGGGTGTTGCAAAGGGGGGTGGGGTGCTGCAGGTGCGAAACTTGGAGGCGGCGTTATCCCCCAAGAGAAAGGAGAGAAAGGAGGAGAGAAAGGAGGAGAGGTGTTCACCTGGCAGGAGCCAAGTGCATATTAAGACTTCAGCCGAGTAGGCGTTGTCTTATAGACTCCTAATCAGCCAGTTGGCTGAATCAGCCAGTTGGCTTAGAAGGAGCCAAGGGGGGAGGGGTACACCTGAAGGGGTAGAGTGAGAGAGAGAGAGAGAGAGAGAGAGAGTATCGGCCTTTGATTGCAATGGCTTGGAGGCGGAGTTCTCCCCCAAGCTATTTTCGTTTACCTAACCTAAGAGGCCTCTAAGGGGTTTTCACAAAGGGCCAGAAAGAGATAGGACCAGAGGTCCTTGCTCGGCTGGGAGCCGAGCTTGAATGACTCCGTCATCAGCTTCTCACTCTTTTATAGATCTCTAATCCGGCTGAGTTGCCAGATAGCGCCATGTATTCAGGCTGAGTTGCCAGATAGCAATATTTAAAACCATATATTAATCTAAATACCACAATATATTTATATGATGGTAGTTAATCAATACAGAATTTCTTTTAATTGTTGGAATTAAGAAGATTCATCTGTTTATTAAATGAATAATTTAAACACACGCTCTTTACAAAATAAATCACTTAATTCCTATTTTATTATAAATACCGAACAACAGTGGGAAAAACGAAAGGAAAAGAAACCTTACGAAGAAAGTTGAAATAAACCAAAACACACGCTCGTCCATTCCCCCCAATCTCCTCACCCCATCTGTGTTTGCATATATATATATATATATATATATATATATATTTATATATATATATATATATAGAAAGAATCATAATAACCGTGTCTATTTAATTTTGTCATACCTTATATATATAAATAAATGGATTTTCACCTTAAAGTGAATTAAAACATTAACTTTATTATTTAATTCCTATTTTTATTATAAATATCGAATAACAGTGGGAAAGAAGCCTTGCGAAGATTGGTGAAAATTAACCAAAACACACGCTCGTCCATTCCCCCCCAATCTCCTCACCCCATAAATTAACAAATGAAATTATGTTCACACAGAAATTCAATTGTTAACTTATTTATCACACGTGTTTGTAAATATATATGTCTTGAATATAATCATTGATGTGTCTATTGTTAACTTATTTATTACACGTGTTTGTAAATATATGTAGCTTGAATATTTCTTTTATTAAATAAATCATGTTTCAATTAGCGTTTCACTTTCTCCTTTGTGTGCGCGTGTGCGTGTGTGTGTGTGTGTGTGTGTGTACAGGTGAAAGAACAGCAACGTGATTCATGCTACTACCTGGAAATTCCCTGCGTGGAGCTTGATAACGATGTCAGAACGACATTGTATAAAGGCAGGCGAAACTTTCACTTTAACTCATTACAAGATTGGAAATAGAGGATAGAGTCGTGTTAGTTAGCTCTCTGTGCCTTGACCAATTCCTAGGTGGTGAACATGATATCTGACGTTCCAAACGGGTTTGAAGCACACAAGTTGATAAATATATCGCTCGGTAAAATTGCATCCAGACGTTCCAGAAGAGCTGGTGCATCTTTGCATAAATCATTATTAGTTGCCACTGTGTTACATAAAGCCCGTTTTGTTTACTTAGAAGCAGCACATAATTACCTCCACACAATATTTTCCCCGCCACAAGGGCAACCTGAGGAGATTGTCCCCGACCCACCTCAAGCGCCCGCACCATTACCTGAAGTGTCCGTTACCCCAGTGAGCCCTCTCGATTGTGGTGTCAATAATATCAACCAAGATGATTATTCACCCATTGAATGCATTAGTGAAGAGTGTAAATCTAGATTAGAAGACAACGACTGTGAAGTAGACTCGAGCAGTGAATATGGTTGCAACGAAACCTTGCACCATACCAGAAAAAGACGGAGAGTTTCTGATCAGGAAACAAAGGCTGCAGTTTACTCAATTTTACCAAAACGAATCAAAGATAATTTAGAACATGAACAATACTCAGGCTGTTATTTTAGCGACTAAAATTTTGTGTTGATGTGGATTCGATCTTACCTCTTGTCGGTGTTCTGAGCAGACAGGCAAACGACGAGATTTTGCAGCATGGAAGATGACTACATAACTTCTCTCGTGATCAACTTGGAATCCTTGAATTTCTATAAAATCAGTCCAGACGGTCTTCGTCTCGAATCTATTTTAAAACCGGTATTAATTCGTGAACATAGGCTAAAAGTATTTAATAGAATGCTTTCTTTAAAGTATTAGGTTACTGTTGTTTGTGATCACCAAATCTATGCATTTGTTTTTTCTTGTGTTTTCTGTTATTTCTTGTGTTAACATAATTTCAATTGTTAACTTATTTATCACGTGTTTTTAAATATATATGTCTTGAATATAATCATTGATGTGTCTATTGTTAACTTATTTATTACACGTATTTGTAAATATATATATAACTTGAATATCTCGTTTATTAAATCGTATTTGTAAATATATATAACTTGAATATCTCGTTTATTAAATAAATCATGTTTCAATTAGCGTTTCACTTTCTCCTTTGTGTGTGCACAGGTGAAAGTTCTAAGCTCCGCCCACTGTTGTGTGTGTGTGTGTGTGTGCACAGGTGAAAGTTCTAAGCTCCGCCCACTGTAAGACCAGCAACGTGAGTCATGCTACTATCTGTGATTCCCTGCGTGGTCAGTCGACTGCAGTAAGCCCTTGAGATCAGACGTGTATTCGCCAGCGTAGAAGAAAAAAGGAGATCAGACGTGTATTCAAATGGCTACCTTTAATATTGCTTGTACAACGTTTATGAAATGGTATTCAGCAAAGTGCCAGGATGTGGTGGATACCGAAAAACTTCCTATTCCCCCCTCCTATGCCTCTTTTAAAACCACATTGGATTGTGCGAAGTTGCAAGATGTACAAATACTCTACGGATGTTCTGGTGAGACCGTTGAAGGCTTTCGTTGCACAGACGATGTGCTGAAGTATGCTGTAGAGCTAAACTTTATAAAGTCTCACATATACCGTGAAGTAAAAGAAACAACGCGTGCAGAAGAGAAGCAGCAGGTATGGATAATGAGTCTTGTGGATGGGTGGTGTGACAAGCGGTATTACGTCATGTTACACCATGTCGATTACTCATACCCTACGACTGAAAATGTGAATCTCGTGATCATGGACAATCTTAAGTATTTTTATCACTATATTAATGTATATCATGATGAGGTTCGTAGTGAGGTTGTGGCTAGTGCCCTGCGTGAGTTTTTAACAGACTTTAGAGACGAGTATCGTTTGATGGGCAGAAAGGAAAAATATGAGCATATGTTCCTCTCAAATAGTGCGCCGGAGTGTGAAGATGTTTAGTAAAACAATGTGCCTAGTTCGTGAAAATTATCCTGAGGGAAACTGTCTGGTGCGTAGTCTGGTAGTGATAAAACCGAAATTAATTCTTGTAGCGGAAAAACACCTACCCAATATGTACAACAATTCGATTATGGTGCGACTCGCGGATCATACGAGTTCGAACAAGCCCATTCACGTATCATCGAGTCAGCCGCCCATCGAACCGTTCCTGCCTACCTGCGTGCCTCACACGGCTCATAGTTATCTCAGAGCTTGAACCGAGTGGACGTGCGCTCCTCGAATACGATGGAACTTCCTTTGAGCAGCATTCTCAACGCCTCGTACGATGTGTCCGTGACGAAATCGTTGCGCGTGTTCAGGCGTAAATCCGGTACCGTTAGCTATGTACTGGAAACGGAATGTAGACAAACAAACAAACGGGTTTATTTAAGTGTCGAGGAGATGAATAGAATCTTCGTGATAGTTGAGAAGTGGAGTGAAGATCGTTATAAAATACCTGCTAACGTAGGTACAAGAAGAGAGCAGATTAGTGACGCACCCTCATACGCCGTTGTATGTACGTTGTGTATAAATAACGATCGGCCGTGCATTGATATACGGCTGATGTGGAAGAATGCTTCTGATAATAACGCTCTTGTTCCTACGCGACACCGTTTCATCCTCGACAGAATGTTTGAAATCGTCGGATTCCGCAAGCTGAAACCTATATTAGACGCGCGTGTTACGGATATGCTTTATTTTGATACAGTACTTGAATACGCATACACCGCTCTGCTCGATGGGTTTACCGAGTGTAGGGCTGAACAAGGTGAGAATGGTCTAGAGCTGGACGTTTATTTAAAAAGTTTAGACTCTTTGAAATACCATGAACTTTGGTACAAAGCAATTGATCGGTACAAGGCTGAGCTCACCTACACCGTTCACCCTGAAGAACTATTTCTTTATATAACGCGCAGTTGTCGTAACGATTTAGAAGATTATTTCAATTGCCGCTATGTTGAGTGAAGACGAGTTCACGATTGAAAAGCTCGGGTCGGTAGAAATAAACCCTCGATTGGAAAAGCGTGTTTATAAACTTGTGTTTAATAATGTAGCTAACGATGAACTCTTTGTGCGTGCTTTTGATTGTATTCTAGACGTATTTAAAGATGACTTACCAACCGGTTGTAAAGTGGGAACAAAAATAGTACTGAACGATATGAAAGCCCTTCATATCGAGTACAGGTTTCCCTATACTTAAAGCGGTGAAATATTATTAAACCGCATATACTGCGTAATGCAGAGCAATAATGATGTAATTGTAAACTCGATTAAGTGCGAGTTTAGTATTTTGAAAAAAAAGTGAAATGTATTTATATATTTAACATATTTGTGTGATATTTCTCCTGTACTGTTATATTGAAGGATTATATGCATATTCCTCGTTCATATTTCTATTATTATTGATCATTCAAATGTATATTTATTTCTATATATCTCCATAATTGTGTGTGTG
>JAJOZX010000954.1:287500-300000 GCA_023014485.1 Bathynomus jamesi
TGAGTAGAAGGTGAGGGCACTAGCCACTACACAATGGCGGAATAAAAGTTAATATAACCTGCTATATATTAATCCTTGACTGCACAGAGGTCTTTTCCGAAACTGAATAAAATTGTCTGACGTTAGCCAGAACAAAATCAGTAAAGTTAACACTGTGCGCTAAAAGGTTAAAACAACCTAGGAAATGCATAAAGCTTTCTCGTCCAGTCATTTTACGTGTTAATCCTCTCGTACTAGAGGTAATGGCCGGCACTTCATTCAAATTATCTGATGCGGATTTATGCACAATATTCCATTTATGGCACCCCAATGTTGCGTCAAATAGTTTTAATGAAATGCTGGTCATTGCCTCGAGTGCGGGAAGGTTAACGCATAAAATGCCTCTGGACGCGAAAGCATAATGGGTTTCCTCGGTTGTTTGAGTGTATGACAAGTTGTGTTAATTTTAATCCCGTTGTGAAGTAGTGGCTACAATCCTAACCTTTTATTCAAGAGGTGGTAGGTTCGAACATTGTTGGGGGCGATTTTCTTATGAGGAAAAATCGTGCGGATTCATGCATGATATTCCTTATATATATATATATATATATATATATATATATATATATATATATATATATATATATATATATATATATATATATATATATATTGACGTTTTTCAAAGTAATTTAGGTGTATTAAATTTAAAATTAACTTAAATTTATATACAACATAATATTATTTAAAAGCGAATTAAACAATTTTTTTTTTTTATTAATTGAAACAAAACTCATTAATTGTATTTTTAGACGAATAAAGTATTATACCGTGTTCAAATTTTTCTCTTTTTTATTATTAAAACTGAACTAAACAAAAGAGGTTACATCAAAATAAATTTTGTTTAGATTAAACATATAAAAATTACATTTACTTGAAAGTGAGTTTCACTTCATGAGGCAAATTTGAAACTGATTAGTTCAGTTTTAATAAAAAAAAAAAAAAATCTGAATACAGTACGCTTTGTTCGCTTAAAATTCGAGGGAGGCATGTCAGTTATTTCACGAACATGGCTCCCTCTGGCTTTTTCTGGAAACGTGTAGCAATACCAGTTCCACCTTTTCTTCATTGGTATACTGAGCCATCAGGGTATTTTCTTTCCTGAAATATGTAAAACTGACATTAGAAATGTGTTTGTTTCACTTTAAACGCATAATGTCTATTTTCCCTACGAGTCCATATTTCTGGGACACCCTATATATATATATATATATATATATATGTGTGTGTGTGTGTGTGTGTGTTGGAACCCTACTTAGATAAGTTGTGTATAATAGGTGTATTTAGATTTCCTCAAATATGGCGGTTCCTTAGATATATTACTCGAAATTGTATGGTCTCATTGCAACAATTCTCTCTCTCTCTCTCTCTCTCTCTCTCTCTCTCTCTCTCTCTCTCTATATATATATATATATATATATATATATATATATTATGTATGTATATCCTTTCTACTTGTATTCGTAACAATAAATAACTTGAATTGGGACCTGAATTTCAATTAATGTAAAATTAAATTAGTGTTTATACCCAGTCTCCTTTCATGTTTACGTGTTACTCTTAATAAAAATTCCGTTCGTGCCCCTATTTTCAAAGAAACTTACAAATATATTGATCAGTACCACGCACTCTTATTATCAAGTATGACAATTTAACTGTATATAACCGTAGACTGCCTTCTAGTAAGCGGGTCACCTTTACAGTCAAGTATCTATATATACGTAACCAGCGCCAGTAACTTGGTTCGTGAGTAACAGTTCCCCTATAAGCGAAGTGAAGACACTAAGGTCGGGGGTTCGACCACCAGTGGTGCTGGTTAATAATATTCTAGGAGTTAGTTGTTAGTTTGACCTGAGCACTGTGCCAGTTTCTGTCCCTCCTCTCTGATTATTATCTACATAAATGCATGAGATACAGAGGGAAAAATATTTTGTCACTATTTTGCAAGCAATCGAAATGGTTCTTCGGCACGCTATCATAACACTAACTATTTAAGTTTGTTTGAAAAATAAGCATGGTTTGTGAAATGATCGCATGGTTGAATGAACCATTTTTAGTGGTTGGCAAAGAGTTAATCATGTACAAATGCGGATCCAGGATTTTGTAGAATGGGGGTCGTGGAAGCCCTGTATCCGCGCCTGATGTATTTGTCTTTTATAAACAAAAATCAACGGGAGAGGTTTTTGAGCAAAGTTCCTGACTGGCTATGCGTAGCTGATTACGGCGGAAGGATGAGAGTAGACAACTCTCTCATCCATCAAATCAATGAGGCGAAATGTTGCTCAGGAATTAACCGCAAGTCGATCCTGAACCGTTATTGGAAGTCCTCTAAAGTCTAAAGTAACCTTACAAGCAGTAAGTAACCTAGTTTTATCTTTGTAGACCGAAATATACGGAGTAAATCCATAACCAATAATGTAAATTTTTCTTATTAACATTTAATTAATTTATTACATTTATTAATTTATTAATTGACATTTATTAATTAAATAAACTTCAAATCATAAGTTATTCCTTCACTAGCTGTAAAATCAATGAAATTCATTACTTGTCCCTGTCCGTTAATCGTACTCAAATGACAGACTCTTGATTACATCAATTAAGCGTCATAAATTCTCACTAAGTGACATAATAATGATATAGAGAGGGTTGTCAGAAGTAAATAGACACCTTCAATTTTTTTTCCATAGGTTTTTATATGATAATAAAAGTTAATAAATAATAAAAAATTTATTGGATCAATACAGTATAACTAGAATCGTGTTGCTTTCCCCTTTTTTGCTTTCCCCTTTTTAGCTTTCCCCTTTGTATTACGTAAAGCTGATGCACGTTCTGGCATTCTATTGATGAGTTTTGCCATTTGTTTTTGAGGACAATCATCGTGGTATCTATTTACTTTTGTCAACTCTCTCTCTCTCTCTCTCTCTCTCTCTCTCTCTCTCTATATATATATATATATATATATATAATATATATGTGTGTGTGTGTGTGTGTGTGTGTGTGTGATGAAAATAACCATGAAGAAAAATGAAAGGAGGAAATAGTGCTCAAGAGCTTTCGTCTAATGACATCCTCAGGAACACATCCTCAATGTTTTTGAGGATGTCATTAGACGAAAGAGCTTGAGCACTATTTCCTGTTTTCATTTTCCTTCGTGGTTATTTTCATCATAAATATTAATAAGTCACGTGTTACTTTCATGAAATAATTTTCATATACTTATATATATATATATATATATATATATACTTACTTTTGCTTACTTTTGTTGAGTTTGAACAACGGTTCAGGATCGACCTGCGGCCGACCCCTCTGCAGCATCCCGCCTCATTTTCTGGACTTGGTGAAGAAGGGAATTGCTCTCTGATCTCCTCCTGCCCTCGTAGCCAGCCACGCATGGCTGGTCAGGGACTTTGCACAAGAATCTGTCCAGCTGGTTCTTGAAGTAATTCAGGTCGGTGTGCTGGAGATTCCTCACTTCTTTTGGAAGGACATTGAAAAGCTTTGGGCCCCGTATTCTGAGGGTATTTTCCATCCTCGTTTTCATGGCCCCTTGTCCCACCGCAGCTGGAACCGTACAAAATCTGCCTCTTCTCTCATTCCAGTTTGTTTCTATTTCATTTCTGAGGTTAGGGACAGAGCCCTCAAGTATTTTCCATATGTATATTATTGTGTACCGCTCGCGCCTTCTTTCAAGAGAGTAGAGTTGCAGGGATTGTAGTCGAGACCAGTAGTCTTCACCTTCCGTTTCCTCTATCTTAGACGTAAAAATCCTTTGTATAGCTTCAATGCTCGCAATGTCTCTTTTTCTGTGTGGGCTTGTGAGTACTGAGCAATACTTAATTATTGGTAGGACTAGACTCTTCCATAATTTGAGCATGATGTTTGCTTTTCTGCTGCGGAAGCTCCTTCAGATGATTCCCATTATTTTTCTAGCCGTTGTGTGTTTGATTTTATAGTGCTCTCTGAATTCTGCATCCGACGACATTATTACTCCAAAATCCCTGACTTGTGGATTTGGTGTTATCTGTTTGCCTTGCGGAGTTTTGTACCCTTTTTTCTGTAGCTTTTTGTTATTACCATATCTTAGAAGTTGGAATTTTTCTTCATTGAACTTCATATTGTTGTCTTCTGCCCACTGGAATAATGTTTCAATGTCGTTTTGTAGTTTTCTTATGTCATCTTCGTTCAATATTTCCTTACATATCTTTGTGTCATCTGCGAAGCATGATACAATACTGTCCTTAATATCTGCATCAATATCTGCAGTCATTATTATGAACAGCAAGGGAGCTAATACTGTCCCTTGTGGGACAGAGCTCACGACTTCCGAGACTTCCGATTTAACTCCGTTTACCACCACTCTTTGCGTTCTTTGCGTCAAGAAATTAAATATATAATATTTCATATTAGTTATTTTAATCCTATAAAATGTTATACAAAATATGATATATCGCCAAAAAAATTTATATAGAAAAGACATTTTTAGGAAAATTTAATTTCTGAAAATAATTTAAACAGTAAATTTACAGAGTAAAAAATAATAAAATTATTTCACTGCCTTTCTATTCATCAAAAATGCAAGGAACTCTTTCGTAAAGCTTTTCCAGGAAAGGAAAATTGAGTGTGTGTTTCTCTCGTTCTCCTGGAAAGATGTTTTTTGTCCTTGACGTTTTGTCCTCATTGTGTTCCTCGTAGGAGTGAGATTTACTGCCATTTCCTTCCATTGTTTACTAATAATTTTGAAAGAAAATAAAGTTGTGAAGTTTCTTGGTTACTCACTAAACTTTTAGTGAGGTATAATTATTGTTTTTCTTCACAAATTCCGTCCTCCTTCACAGTGTCAAATTCATCTGGATAGTAGATGGACCAATCGACCAGGGAAGTACTCCTGTAGGAGGGGAGATGTTAGACAGGAGACAGGGCGTGGTGGAACTCCCTTTTCTCCTGTCATTGTCCTCCTCAGCTGATCTTTTTCCATGTTTCATCTATCCTATGAGCAGTCTAGCATGCTCTCAAACATACATTTCTCCCTCTATTCCTCACTATGCATACTATCTTAACTCTGTGCATTCTCTATGCATACTATCTCTATGCATACTCTATGCATACTATCTTAAACTCTACACAATCTTTTCCAAATTTAAAAAAAAATTGAAAATAATATTTATATTTCGGATGTCTTCTTCTGTTTCTGTGGTGGGGGCGTTTTTGCGGGTGTTCGCCCTTGGGCACTCCTTCCTGCATAAAAAACAATTACCTGGCCGCGCTGAGACATCGATTCCACGACAGATTTGCAACAGCGATCAAAAACGAAGACGAAGCCAACGAACTTGATCTGGTTGTATAGAAATAGTAGAGCTTCCGCTGTATTATTATTTTTTTCACAAACCCCATCCATCTAAGGAAGCTTAGGTTTCAATAGGTTCATAGTTCAGAACCTATTCAATCAGAGATTCCCTTCCTAACCCATGTATAGGTTAAGTTATAAAATTATTATAGGACTTAAATGTTAACTACGGGCTAAAGATAATATACATATAAATTGCTAATACTTGAGCGGGAACAGTTATAATAATCATTCTGACAGCAAGGATATAAAATATAAGTTGTGAGAAGTTATATATAAGTACAGTGTTACATATAAAGTGAGTTACATCAACCGTAATTTGCCATTCCTCCATTTCAGTAACTCAAATTATAACTTAATTTGGGTCTCTCTTAAATTCCGTTTTAACGTATATATTTACAACGAAATAAACAAGAAATAATAGAAGGATCTTCTGCACATTCCTTAGGATGAAATAGCTTAATAGGTATTGCGAAACAACAACAACAACAACAACAACAACACTTGAGAAATGTCTCACGACGAAAAAGGTCATTTAAAGCAAGTCGAATGAATATATTAATTTGCTTTCAATTCGTTTCATATAGTAGAATGACTCCTGGTTCTTCCGCTAAGTATTCATGATTATATGACTTTTACATTAAGGTGGAGAACACTTTGCCTTAATTGGAAATTACCATACTTTTCATACATCTCATCCGAAAGTCATGAAACATTTATGATAACATTTTCCATAATGATTAGCGAGAGCAAGATTTTTTCTCATAATTATATATATATATATATATATAGGGTAATCAAAAAAGGTATTTCCAAAAGTATATGTGTAGCAAGTTATTTCCGGTAACGCAGTTTTGGATCGCCCTGTATAATTTTGAGTGTATAAATGTGTAAACCTTTGTATATTATGAAAGACTGTTAACCATAATGTATGTATTTATCATACTTATTTATTTTGTGTACTTCTTGTTTTTACAATAAGGTGAGCTTCACAATTAGGCGGAAGTAGATAAGGTTAAACTATTGTTGTTGGTATATACAGGGTGTCTCAAAAGTCGCGGACCATAGGCTTTATTCAGACTTACGAGGTTTAAGAGTCGAAATGGTTTATAAGTGATGTTTAATTACAATATATGTTCGATAATGTTCGAATAATAGAACTAATAGTATGTACGACTAATCAAAAAGCTATCTTAAAATAATTAGGATCAATGAAAGAAAGCCACCCCCAGCCTTCTTTAGTTAGCTTTATAAGGCTAACTAACAAAAATATAACGACCTAACGTAACTAATCGTCAAGGGCGCACAGTTGACCTGACGATTGGTTAGGTTAGGTCGTTATATTTTCGTTAGTTAGCCTTATAAAGCTAACTAAAGAAGGGTGGGGGTGGCTTTCTTTCATTGATCCTAATTATTTTAAGATAGTGTTTTGATTAATTGTACATACTATTAATTTTATTATTCGAACATTATCGAACATATATTGTAATTAAACATCACTTATAAACCATTTCGACACTTAAATCTCGTAAGTCTGAATAAAGCCAATGGTGCGCGACGTTTGAGACACCTTGTATATATCAGTGATGTAGTCCAGACCACCATGGCCGAGACCGAGACCCAAGCACCCGAGACCGAGATCAGAATTAAAGGTCTCGAGACCGGTCTCGAGACCGGTCTCTAATCCAACATCACACACACACACACACACACACACACACACACACACACACACACACATATATATATATATATATATATATATATATATATATATATATACTATATACACACACACACACACCACACACACACACACATATATATATATAATATATATATATATATATATATATATATATATATATATATATATATATATATATATATATACTATATACACACACACACACACACACACACAGTGTATATATATATGGAGGCCTGCAGAATTGTTAGAAATTTTGAACCAACCATATCCAAACCGCACCGAAATACCAAATATAGTTATACTTTAATATCTAGATTCAATATCTCCCTGCAAAAATCTCAAAACTCAACGGATCTGCATTTATATCATTCAATAAAAGAAAGGAACTGGTAAAAAAATATATATTTCGGTTGTCCTCAACATCCCACACTTATTTTTAGGTATATATATATATATATATTATATATATATATATATATATATATATATATATATATATATATATATATCATAACGCTCCAATACACACGATCCATGGCGGTCTCTCCGTGTTCGTTCTCTTTGCTCAATTTATTTGAAATGTGTTTCTATTTTTAGTTACACTTTTATCGGTTCTGTTTACTGGGGACCCTTATGGGAGGACCCATTGCGCAGAGCCCCCATGCAGTAACACGGATTCGACATATCTGCCTTCAATAGTGGAGTCCACTTCGGAAAAATTGTGCGTGTGTATATATATGACCTCACGAGTCATTTTCGGTTCATACCAAAACATTTTTAAAAATAATTGTAAATTATTGTACATAACATATTAATTACGGTTGTACATTTAGTTAGTACATTATATATTTTTATTAAATGTTTACTTATTACTTTTATAATTTGTCGGTAACTAATTTATTTTGTTATATTATTCTTTATATATTTATTCATGTAATTTTAGGTTTAACAGAATATTTTACGTATTTTTTAAAATTAAAATTGAGATTTTTAACGATATATATATATATATATATATATATATATATATCAGTGGCGACTCCAGCTCTTCAAGACTACTCGGGCTCTTTTTAAATTTTCAAGTCTACATATGAGCCGACATTTAAATGCATGACAATAACTTAAGATTATCAATAAAATAAATAAATACATACCTCCGTAAAAAAAATTATTTGAATTTTATTTACTTGAACATAAAATCCAAGCGTCTTGATTTTAAAGCAAATTCCTTTAATATTCGGTCATGTAATTCCTTTTTGCCCATGGGTGGGCTATACTTCTCAGAATACTTGTAATATTAAAAATAAATCAGATTATTTAAGAAAAGCAAAAATCAAAGCAAAAATCAAACTGCACCGCCGCCCAAGGCAGTTGAAGGCATGCTTATCGAAATGTAAAACGTTACCATGTATCGCCAGAATTAAAAATTGTGCCTCTACAAGGCCGAAAGATATAAGCCCGAGTTGAAATGTTTTTTGCTTTATAAAAAAAATTAATAGGAGGAAAAACGTATTTTATTTAATGAGAATTAGAAGAAGGACTATTATGTAACCGTATGCAAGCAAATAATTATTCATTAAAAGAACTTTAAATATACGATATTACTTATACTTTCTCGGGCGTAATGTCTTGCGCCCGATTAAAGGATCTTGAAAGATTACACGAAAACTTAATGTGTCAATATAGTTTTTTTATAGATAGTAAGGGTATCTAAATGCGCTCAAAATTTGCTTGCGTGACGAAGGCTAGACAGAAAAATAGTAACATACTACCAGCCAAAAACCATTTTTACAATTTGTATTTAAAACTTTTTTTAAAACTTAAATCTATAAATACACAATTTTATCTCTCATGCTTCTCCTTGCCCCTTGCCTCTCGGGCTCAGCCCGAGAAGCCCGAGTGAAGGAGTCGCCACTGATATATATATATCCAAAGAAGCTGAGTTCTAATTGCATTGTATTTCTGAAGGTCACACTTACCTAGATTTATAGGATAGTTTTTCTTGTTGTCATCATACTTACTGAATAGAAAAGAAATTAAAACCCATTTTTCGAAGACTGAAAATAAACCCCCCCAAAATAAGAGAATTTCTGCAAAAAATTGTTTTTTAAAAAATTAACTTCATTTCATCAAAAACAAAATCTTTCTCATACAGAAGAATAATATCATCCTTCAATAAGCAAAGAAGAAAGTTTGACTGTGAATTACGTAATTCATTTGTATGTGGATTAAAAATAATATGGGTCCATAAATACTTGCTTTGGGTACCCCTTGAGTGATTTTTTTTTTACTTCAAAAATTATACTGTCAATATGTATGATATAATGACTTTGGCGTATATTTTGAACCATATAAAATCCCTGTTTCGTATTGAGGTAATTTAACAAAGAATATCAAGTTAAATTGCGTCAAAAGCTCCAGAGTTGTCCATTAAAGAATATCAAGTTAAATTGCGTCAAAAGCTCCAGAGTTGTCCATTAATAAAAGGATAACATTTTTAACATTTATTTTTATACAATGTGTATAAGCCTCATATAAGGCTAAAATTGAGTCTCTTGCTTTGTGCCTTCCTTCGAACTTAACCTAATGATAAAATATAAAGTTATTTTTTTCAAAATTTGCAAAAAGTTGTTTATGACCAATTTTTTTTTCAATCTTTCCCACTGTAGGTAAAATGGACGATAGTTGCAGTTGTTCCTCGATTTAAATTCTAAGCAAACTTCCCCTTTTCAGTATATCGCCATAAACTGAAGAGAATAAAGGGATATTTTCTGATAAAATCAAAGATACACTGTAAAAATTAAAAAGGCTTTCCTGCCACCAAATTACACAGTGTAGTTATATCTTTAACATCATACGAAAATATTACACTTTTATAAGAGTAAATTAAATTTCATCTTTAATGAAAAAGGAAAATGTGTAATTTTTTCCTCTTTTCCTTTAAAATTGAATTTACGCCATTAGAAGCGTAAAATATTTCACTTTGATATAAAAAAAATAACTACTTCGTGTAATTTGGTGGCAGATGAGATGTCACGTAAATATTATCAGAGCTTTCCTTATTTTTCACAGTGTAAGAGTGAACACATTATTGAAATATAGAATTCGGAAAAGCATCAGTATCGCATGATTTAGCTTACGTAATGATAATAGTCGTCTTTACTTCTTTTGAAAGATATTAAAACATACAAAAAAAGAGTAAGATATAAAGGTAAAAATACTTCGAAGAATTTATTTATTAATTTTAAATAATGACTTAATGATAAATTAACTTTTAAGATATTCAACGTGAAGTTATTTTTGAAATGTGTTATCCTACGGTTTAGAAACTACGGTACACTTTCTCATTCCTTTTCTGTCCAACTGTCTAACGCAAGAGTTAATTGGTATTTTCAGTCTTTCATCTACTCAACCTGTTAACTGTGGAACAATCTTCCTGAATCCATCTTTCCTCCTGTCTATGACCTCCCATCTTTCAAACGCAGAGTGCACTCTCGGCATCTCGAAAACCCCGGACCATGATTTTGGCTCTCTTCTTCTAGGCAGGGGGTGGGGGGCGCTTTTGCGGGCATTTGCCCTTGGCCCCTCCTTCCTGCATAAATAAAAAGGAGGCAGAGACAGCTGATAGCGTAAAAACAGCACACAAATTATATTAATTGCCTAGAAAATTAAGTAAATGTGTTAAAAATAGTGTTGGAGTAAACATTAATTTTCAACGTTACTGTTATATATTTATATATATATATACACATTTTAACTGCAAACAACACACAGTATAATTAATGTAAAGAACGACGCTTGTATAGAAGAACGTTCCGCACAAGATGAGGAGGGAGAACGAACAAATGAAAAATGAGGTAACCACCCGGGAATCGAACCCGGGATCTTCCGATTCCCGGGTGGTTACCTCATTTTTCATTTGTTCGTTCTCCCTCCTCATCTTGTGCGGAACGTTCTTCTATAAAGGCGTCGTTCTTTACATTATTATATATATATAAGTTAAATTCCGCATAAAAGAATCACATATTTACAGAAATTTTGTATTTATATATAGAAAAGTGCAGTTTTTATCAGAGAAATATTTTTAATATTTACAATTTGAAAGAAATGTATTAGTTGCTTCGTCCTCAGTTTTACGGAAGAAAGACCGTGGGAGATTTATACCTGGTTTTATTTTATCTTATTTTACTTTACTTCATTTTATTTTTATTTTATTTTATTTTTTATTAATTTTGTTGTTTTTGTCGAATGAATTTAATGTTAGGTTGTTTGAAATATTTAATGCAAGTGAAAAGGTATATATATATATATATATATATATATATATATATAATGTTATAATGTTATAATGTTTCAGACCAACAAAGACCCTAGGATCCACTCATGGCTGGTCTACCTAACTGTGTTCGCAATCGTGTATTGTGTATGTCCTCCGTGGTGGCGGAGGGGACCTACAATTTTACGTGGGTTCCGAACCACAAGAACATAAGAAACTTATTTAAAAACTGCCGGCAAATTGGCAACGACCAATTTTTACGAAACTAAATAATTATCAATTTAAAAATAATTAATTATCGGTTTAAAACTAAAGATAGAATCTCTCGGTCCAGAGGAGCAAGTCATAATAGACTACTATCCACAAATATGTTACATTCTATATCTATTTACAACGGACATGCAAATATATCAGATCCAAAGAATCCAGTCAATTTCATTACGGTATCCATCAAGTCACGGTCCATATCGATTGCGGACCAAGTCAAAATTTACAACCATATACATTATCAATTTAAAAATAATTAATTATCGATTTAAACTAAAGATAGAATCTCTCGATCCAGAGGATCAAGTCATAATAGACTACTATCCACAAATATGTTACACACTATATCTATTATATAACGGACATGCAAATATATCAGATCCAAAGAATCCAGTCAATTTCATTACGGTATCCATCAAGTCACGGTTCATATCGATTGCGGACCAAGTCAAATTTACAACCATATACATTACAATATATACACTTACGAGGAAAAGTGTAGGTGTGGCTGTAAAGACTGTACAGTAATGTAGAAATGTGTGTGCACCCATTATGGGTCTCCCATTTAAAGGTGTTTGTGGGGCAAGTGAAGATCATGAGTTTTTCAATACCTCACAGTACTATGGGGGGCACCGCTCGGCAGAGGAATCTCTTTAAATGGGGTGTGTAAGGACAGAGAGTATCCCCTAACCCAAGACGCTGCCTCCCTATATCCCACAACACTTGTGTTGAGCTGTGGGATCTATCCCCACAAGCCTTAATTTTACTACCTTAAACTATACCCTTTCTATCAACATGCGCGTCCAATCGATTCTTAAACATGTTTATAGACGTGCTACTAATTACTTCTACCGGCA
>JAJOZX010000954.1:305000-325000 GCA_023014485.1 Bathynomus jamesi
GGCCTGTTTCACACGTGAGGGTGTGTTTAACATGCACAATTCTCACGTGTGGGCGCACGCAAATCCACATGCTACACGGGTTTGTAATGCCTGGACTCTCTGACGATGAAACGGATGTAACTGCTGCTCGTGCAACACTCTCCAGACCAGGTCGTGGTTCACACCGAAGATACGTGTAACACCTCGCGTGCTTGCGCTTGGATTGTCCTCAAATCGCCGTAGGATTTCTTCTTCCATGTCAGGAGTGCGCACGTTTCTCTCCCGACCAGTGTCATGCATGTTTGCATGGAATGTTCCTGTTTCTCGCAGTCGCCGATGCAAATGCGCAAACGTTTGGTGGTTTGGCACACGTCTGTTTGGGAAGCGCTGTCGGTACAACCTCACAGCAGCTCTTCCGTTTCCATTGGCAGCCCCATAGACCATATGCATGTCAGCCATCTCAGCAGTCGTGAAGCGCTCCATGTTATGCGTACTACGTCCGATTTAAGAATGCCCGCGGCAAGCGCGAGTCTAGCCCACTTCACCTTTTAGCCAATTGCAGCGGCGCCCTCTCGCGCCGAATGATGACGTCAGCGGACATACACTTATAGACGAAAAGGGTTTGTCTTGGTGTTGCCTATCCCCCATTACAATTTGTACAGAAAGTTTTAAAACACCCTGTATATATATACATATATATTATATATATATATATGCGCCTCGGCGGTGTAGTGGTTAGCGTCGCTGACTAAGAATCCATCGGCCCCGGGTTCGAGACCCGACGGCAGCCGGCGCGCAGCAAAACCCAGCTGTTCATCCTTCCACACAATAAAGAAAGTGGTTGGTAGATAAATGGGTACCCTAGGTGGTTAAGACGCTGGGCTGCTGATGGGGCGTGGTTCGGATTCCACGTTAAACTGTAGGTCTAAGGTGGAGTGAAAAGCGGGCGGAAGCTAACCAAAGGTTTATATATATATATATATATATATATATATATATATATATATATATATTTTATAATAGGATTATATTCAAGTTTGTTTTGTCTTTATTAAAATGAGACTTTCAATAACTAATTTTTTATTTATAATTTCATATATATATATATATTTTCCTTTTCTTATATAATTAATACAAATGTATGAAGTTTTTTCTTAAGTGCGTTCATTTGTATGAGTTTCACGGACATTTGTTCCCTTATCCATTTAGTCATTCATGCCAATGAGTCCCATTCTATGTAGTTAGTGTGGATAATTTGAGTTTTCTTTATCCATTTGTCATCAAATTCCAAAAACATTTCCCTCAGATGAAGAAACATGCAGAAACATGTCATGTTACTTTTAATTCCTTTAAAGATCATACGTAAACCATGTGGATTTTCCGATAAATTTTATCTACGCATATTACTGTACATTAAATATAATAGGAAATATTAGTTTTCAATATGGCTGCCAGATGTCCTATGTTCGCGTATAATAGCGTGCTGTAATAAATGTAATTTGGGTAACGTAATGCGCGTGGCCTGGTTGATATGCGCAGTATCACCACCGTACACAAATTAAAGTTTTCAAATAAAAAAATATAAAGAGGAAATTAATGAGAAAGACGATGACATCCTTCGAGCCAGAAATGGTTTCCATAAATGTAGTCCAACTCAGTCATCAACAATTGTGTAGCGAGTGAGGAAGATTTTTTTCACTCTTCTATTAGTCTTTTTTACCCTTCGTTCGCCTCCAGTAATGACATTCGACATCCTCCTCAGTGAAATTGCTCAGCCTAACGTCTGGCATCTAAAGAAGCCAATCTCTTTATGTATGCGACTGAGCCTTTGAGAAAATAGAGCAAACGGCTCTCTCTCTCTCTCTCTCCTCTCTCTCTCTCTCTCCCCCTCTCCACTGTTCTGCAAAAATAGGCATCTATCTCTAACAAAAGAATTTACTTCAGAGTTCATATATACAGTACATACTGTATATATTTTAAGGGGTGTTTCAGAAAACCTTGCATTTTTACACATTGAAAATGGACCGCTAAAAGTCCAATTCTTTTCCACAGTGAGCACGCCCAAATCGAATCAGAACACAAAAACAATGTTTCAGTACCATCGATGCGTACAAGTGACAAATGTTTTAGGACAGTTTCGTTGCGGTCTGTGTTTTTCTTGTAATAGAACTCAAACCAGTGGAAAAGCGTTAGTGGCTTGTGGAGCGATTGGACTGCATCACGTTTGTTTGGTGAACTGTTGAGAGATGTCAAATATCAACTTAAAAGCAAACGTGTTGACATTAATGGATTGAAAAATCCAATTTCTGAAAAGATGATAATGGACACTTTGGGTGTCCCAAAATGGTTTGGCAAAATGGTGGAACAAAGAACGCGCTGGCAATTTTTATTCCAAAAACTCGGGAAATCCGTCCGAAGTGTCGAGAATGGTCGTGAAATACTTGAACATTTACCGAGATCGATGAGGACGAAGCCTAACTTGGTGGTTTAACATGGTGGCTTAACATGGTGGCTTAAATCATTCTAATCAAGATTGGTTCGCTTGTTGATCATGTGTAAAAAAATGCGAGTTTTTTTTTTATTTTTAAGCATCCCTTAGAATTAAGGTCCTAGAAGTTTCCCTATATATTAGATTAGAATCAGGGTTTATTGGTTTTAGATTAGAATTAGTATATGTAGGCTTTCTTCTCTTCGTTCATCTGAAACAAATTCAGATTGTAACATAACCACGTAATTTGCATAACCGTCACTACATAATTCACATGATGAATGCATACACATGATGGGCACATAAAAATTGTTTTTTTATTGACAAATGAATGCAACATTTTCCGTTTGGGTACACATTACATCTTTTCAATTCAACAAGGCTACAACATGGCCAATATCGTGACACAGCTTCCCGTCAATCAGGGAAGTTAAGCGACATTGGGTTTGATAAGTAGTTGGATGCGAGCCAGTCCTCCGCATCGAGATTATGTAGCGACCCGTGGTTCAGATCCCGCGTAAAGCCGTAAGTCCCTTCCGTCATATGACATCAGATATTGCGAAGGAGGTTAAACAACATTATCGTTACATTACAATTCAATTCGACAAGCTTGGTACAAAAAGTTACTTCAATTTTTTGGTAAAATTAGTAAATAAATAATTTGACCGCATAGCGTATACAATATATGTACACAGTTTTTACTGTATATCCGTAGGTAGAGAGGTATATGAATTATTGGTATTCCTTTATCCCAAGATAAAGTCACTCTGAATACTTTTTTAAAGATACTAAATTTCCCTTTGGTATAATTTAGTGATTTAAATATTAACTGTTGAGTACATTTTTCATAGTTTTTCAAAGTATACATAAAATCTCTGAAGGCAACTTCACTCATCGTATCCAATTTAAAATATTAAAATATTAATATAATTTTAGATAAAAATTTTCAAAATGTTTTAATCAAAAGTCTTATTCATCATTTCTTACCATTAAATATCTTTAAGGTCAACCCTCTCCTGTATCAAAAGGCGCACTAGCATCTTTTAAATTCTAAATATGTAGTGAGTTCTAACCAATCCAAATTGCATTCACGATTGGATTTGTGTCATTGGGTCGTTAAAAACACCTTTCAAGACTTCATGAAAGTGCGTGCAAAAGCTCTCTCCGTGTTCTCCAGCTTTATTATGGTGACCACTTTGTAGGAGCTTTTAAGATAATCTTGTTTTAATGAGTTTGAAAGCAAGAAAATATTTTAAATTGGTTGCGTAACTTGTCTTTGCAATGACTTTATTCTGTTACACCGACTTTTATATTATCTGCTTTGAGTTATTAATCTACAGAAATGAACTTCTGTTTTGTTTTTTTCCCATACAAGTGACTTTAAGTACATTTAAACTTTGTCTTTTCTGTAAGTACAAGAACAATCGTTATTCTTGATTATTGAAAGATTTCTGTAGTGAATTTCAACGACAGTCTACTTGGTAAGAGGAACTGTTACGTGTATAATCCTCGTTGCTTACATTTTTGGAAGACGTTATAAAAGTGCAGATTTATAAGACGTGCTCTACAGAACTTGTAACTCGCTAAACTTCAAGGCCAGCGAGTTGATGGGCCAGCACAGAATAAATCTGGGCTAGGCTAGAGTGGATCTTATAGGGTTTTTGTTAATCTGTCTGTCTGTCTGTCTGTCTGTCTCTCTCTCTCTCTCTTTATATATATATATATACAGTATATATATATATATATACGGGGCTCCAATAAACCTTAGCCCCCCTCGCCCATGGCCTAAACCATTAGAGGTACAGTAAAACTAAAAATACCTTACAAAAGAGAATTTAATTCTGCATTTAATGAGAAACAATTAAAACTTGGTGTTCCCGCCATTGGCTTCCAAGACAGCCTGAATTCGCTTTGGGTAGCTTGCCAAAAGTGACGTGAATAGATCTTGATCGTTACGCAAATTTGCTAAAACAGTTTCAATGTGTTGTGTCATTGTATCCTTCGAAAATCGATTTGCTGCAGGTTCTTGAAACAAGAGCCATTCAACCTTGTCCTTTATAACTGATCCAGTGTGTTCACAGACGTTCAGGTCAGGATAATTTCCTGGCCATTCTTCATTTCCAAAGAAATCGATCTCATGGTTCCGCAACAACTGTTGAGTAGCCAATGCCTTAAAGCAGAGGGCCTTATCGTGCAGAAGTGTGACCTGATCGACATCCATAACATTGTTTGGGTTTCTTAGAAAAGGAATGACATGCTGGGATAGAACAATATCACGAAAATACTGTCCATCCCAACTCTGACCAGGCTTCAGCACCCACATGAGCTTCTTTGCAGTGAACAAAACAAACACACCAACACAGTCTGGACTTTTTAATAATTCGCGATAATGTTCATTGTCATCGATTTCATCTGGTGTTGTGGCCCACACTCGATCATTTTGGTAGTTAGGCCGACGTGTTACGTAAACAAAAAATTCATCGGAGACAGCTAAATGCATGAAATCATCCACATCCCAATCTTCAAGATAATGGGCAAACCACATTCTGTCATCGATGTTAAGTTGAGTTTTTCTTGGCTTTGGAAGTTCATGCCAAGGCTTTAAACCTTGCCTATGACGGTACAGTCGAATGATCTCACCACTAACGATCTTTTCTCTCAACACTTCGATCTCCCTAGAAAGTTTAGCACAGCTGTTTTTCCGCTTACGCGTACCGCTTTCACTGATGTCGTTTGTTTCCTGAGAGAGTGGCAAATTTGGGCGCCCAGATTTGGTTGTATCCATTTCACATTCATCCAAAGTTTTATTCCAATTTCTTTTGACGAAGTCCTCACTTCTTCGCAACTTTTTGGCAACCCATGAACGTGTTATAAAGGTGGCTCCAGCATCACGAGCTTCCCGAAATGTTATTGCTCGTATGCGATCTATCACACGTTGCCTCTCCGAATCACCAATTAATTGAGAAGCCGTTATATTATCACTTTATCAGCTAGAGTAATTTTAATACCTGCAATAAATAAAGAATTGTATATATTTTTATAATCACTAAAAACTATTTCGATATAAGTAAACATGTAAGCTGAAAATGGGGGGGGGGGGCTAAGGTTTTTGGAGCCCCTTATATAAGGGGTGGCAAACAATGATTGCCCCCTGCACAGATGAAACTAACAGAGGTACAAAAAAGCTGATTGTTGCATCTTTTAGACAATTTAATTCTACGTCTAAACAAAACCACTTAATAGTTGGTGTTGCCTCCTTGTGCTTGGCGGACTGCTTCAAGTCGGCAAGGGTAGGAGGTGAGGAGAGACTCGAAAAGGTCAGTGTCGTACTCAAGATTTCGGAGGATTGTTTCGATGTGCTGCTTCATGGTCCGGCGGCAGAATCGGGTGGCTGGTGGTTCAGCAAGCATCAGGGATTCCACTCGGTCTTTCAGGATGGATCCCACATGTTCGCACACGTTCAAGTCTGGTGAATTGCCCGGCCACTCATTGTTGCCGAAGAAATCTACATTGTTGTCGCGCAACAGCTGCTGGGTTTGAAGAGCCTTCATGCAGGAGGCTTTGTCGTGCAGAAAAGTCACCTCCTCAACGTCCAGAACATTCGCAGGATCCTTCAGGAATGGAATGACGTGCTGGGCGAGGATCTCTTGGCGAAAATACGCTCCGTCCCAGCTCTGGCCGCGCGGCTTCATCACCCACATCGGACGGCGGGCAGTGAAAAGGACAAAAACACCCACGCAGTCAGGAGATTTTAGTAACTCCCGGTAGTGCTCTTCGTCGGGGATTTCATCGGAGTCTTTGGCCATACCCTGTCATTTTGGGAATTTGGTTTTCTGGTCACGTAAACGAAAAACTCGTCGCTGACAGCGAGGTGGAGGAAGCTGTCCTTGTCCCATTTACTGAGATAATGCGCGAACCACAGCCTGTCATCGATGTTGAGCACTGTTTTCCGAGGTTTCGCCAGCTCATGCCAGGCCTTGAGACCTTGCTGGGCACGAAACAATCGAATCGTTTCACGGCGTACTGTTTTTCCGCGTCGGAGCTGAATCTCCCTGGCCATAGCCCTGCAGCTCTTCTTTCGGCGGCGCGACCCCTCCAGGATGATGTTCTTTGATTCCTGAGAAAGAACCTCTGGCCGCCCGCCGCGAAACTCTGTCTCGCACTCTTCAATTGACTTCCGCCAGTTCCTTTTCACAAAGTCCTCTGACCTTCCAAGGCGCATAGCCACCTAAGCACGTGTAACAAACGCAGCACCAGCGTCACGAACCTCTCGGAAAATCACTGCTCGAATGCGATCTATATATCGTTTCTTCTCTGAATCGTTCAACACGTTAGAAGCCATTACCATACCTGAAAAGATGCAGAAATAGATGTACTTTCATGTGGTATAGTCAAAATTATCCTATCATTTTAAATTTAGGAAGAATGGAGGGGGGGGGAATGGAATCATTGTTTGGCACCGTGTATATGGATGCTACTTTGTAAACAGTGATACACAAAACTCATTTCTTGATTCAAAACAGTTAAGTTGCCGTCTTCAGTCGCACCATTAAATCCATTGAAGAAGAATGGGTCACAATCCTAGCAACTGAAATGGCACACCACATCTGAAGCTTCGGAAAATCTCTGGTATTATCTATCTTTAGAGCGGATTTCTTTCCTCAGACTCTGCAGTTATACCGGTTTAGGCGACATGAAAGATGAAATGAGGTATATCGCTGAAGTACGACGTATCCAGAAGAGTTTCGTCATTGTCAAAGTGCTGAACGTGAGTCTTATACATTTCGACTCGTGAATCGTGGTCTTCAGCTTCTAACTTCTGATTTCGAAATAAGTAACTTAGATCCAGTATGTAGAAAACTCGATGTCATGCCGAAGCATCCTTGAGATGTTGTAGCTGAATTTTGAGCCCAATACTGCCCATTAGATCGACTTTGACTAACTTGGAAGGTCTACTCGATTTGCTCAACATTTTCCTCCGTACACGCAGAAAGTGGTCAGCTTGGGTAAAGACGATTCTGCACAGAGCCAGTTTCTAAATTTTTCGGCGAATGGCGTAAATGGTCGGACTGTATGGCACAGTACCAAGAACGGCAGTTCGGAAGAGTCTCTGAACGGCAGTTAGGTAGCTGCGTATGTATTGTCAGATAACGATTTCATATCTCGAGTGAATTGTTAGTTTTTCACCCATATTAAGGAACACAACAAAATCGATGCTTACGTTATACAAAACTATAATGACCCTTCTTCCAAACGAAACCATTTTGGTTTCAGTACCTTTTATACCTTCAAAGAGAGAGGTTTTGTAATGCTATAACTATCGAATCACCATGACAACAGTAAGGAGTGCTACACATTTTCTGCCCTTAAAATAATGAAACCTACTTTTAAATAGAAGAATGTCCAAAAAAAGTTTGCTTTTTATTCTCTCTTCTTTTTAAACATAAAAAAAGAAGACAAGAAACAAATTTTAATTACCATCCAAGTGAAAGTTTATTTCGTCGTTGTTATGAACAATCTTCCAATTAAGAGTTTCTTTCAAATTTTTCGATTTCAAACTTATAACTCAAATTCCCAAACAATTCGTATTTTAACTCTCGCCATATATACGAGTGTATATACTTTATACTCTGGGTGTTTACAATTGGAAGAGAGACGATGGATATGAAAATGAATACTATATTCACATTTGTTAAGACCTTCATTAATTTTAGAGCAAAGGACTGAGTGTTTCCCCTCTTCAGACAGGCGTTCAAGAGCCGTGAACTAAATCGAATTGAATAAACTGAACAAAAGCCTTAAATTGAGTTAAATTCCGTTATTGTCTTAAACCAGTTCTGATGAAAGCTTCTTAAAAATTGAAATTGACGCGTATATAATGGGCTGTAACGGCTTTATCTCAGAGACAGAAATTCGGTGCAAATGTTTATTATTATTATTATTATTATTATTATTATTATTATTATTCTTATTATTATTAAATTTGAATTTAAAGTAGTGTCATTATTAGTTTAGGTGTGTGTGTGTATGTGTGTGTGTGTGTGTGTGTGTGTGTATACAACATGTAGTTTTGGTAAAAAATTCTCTCTCTCTCTCTCTCTTCTCTCTCTCTCTCTCTCTCTATATCTATATATATAATATATATATATATATATATATATATATATATACACACACACTACATCACCGAAAAAACTTACACGTTTGGTTAACAATGGATGGAGGAACATATGACATTTGAATCGCCTTAAATGCAGGAGACACAGGAGAGAAGAACTTTGCATTTCTGCAGAATTCCGACGTCAAAAGGCCAGAATTAACATTCAAGATGAAGTTACACCGAAAGAGGGCATTAAAGGGATGTGTCTGAATGAGGAATTTTGATTGACCGATTATAACTAAAACAAATTGAGAGATAAAGATTATTTAAAAAATAAAATCTTCAAGTGTGATGCCTAAGACGTTTTCACACTTTCTACTCTCTTCCCACCCCCGCCAAAAAAATTTTACATTTCTGAAGACCGATCTCACATTTTTATTTCCTCCCCATTCGTTATGTTAGATTTAATTAACGTAAGTTAGGTTGAAACGGATACAAACGTAATGCTGTCGGCTTCTGTATAAGAGTAATTATTTTTATATTTCATTTTTATTTTGCAGAGCGATTATTATTATTATTATTATTATTATTATTATTATTATTAAAACTAAACATTACAATATTACAATAATTTTGACAGCCTGCGCAATTGCCAACTAGACAATTAATATTTATTTTTCCGTTTAATATGATCCTTTAGCTTTCGGCTTTACTGGACTCACAGATTAATAATAAAAACAAACATTTCATATATAATTAATTTCAATTAAGTAATATATAAATATTTGATTAATTATAATATAAAACAAACGTTGTACGCAGTTATGAGAATTTTCTTATCTCGTATTCCTTTTATTCCTTTATAGTTAATCAAATAATCTCACTAAACTGAAAAAAAATATTTGGTTCCACCAACCAACCAAATTATTTGCCAAACAACATAACTTGTTGATTCAACCATTTACGTTTGTACTCTAATAAATAAGAACGTGTAAAACATGTTTAATGGTGAAACATGGTTTAATTAACCATATTGATTAGTTAACAAATATATAACCATCTCATTTTCTTTCACTTTGAAGAACAAAAGGCTTATATTCATTATAAAACTGGGGGGGGGGGGGGTCGGTAAAACTGCTTGTAACATTCATATATTACGTAAATATTTAGAACATATAAATGTTTCTGAAGTCGTGTGCAAATTTCGTGAGTCGTCGATAAGTTCACTGGTCTGAAATTCCTAGAAGCAGAAAATTACAGCTCTTCACTGTAAAATTAAGAGATATTACTGCTAGAGTTAGATTCACACCGTAATTATTACAGTAATAAAATTTAGAATAAGAATTCAACACATAATTAAATTATGGAAACAGACATTGTGAAAATAATCACACACACACACACACACACACTCTCTCTCTCTCTCTCTCTCTCTCTCTCTCTCTCTCTCTCTCTATATATATATATATATATATATATATGGGGGGGGGGGGAAGATTCAGTTCTTCGTTCCGGAATGCGTTGAGTATGGTGACTCGGTATGATGTAGCTTCGTTGCCCCGACAGGAAAAGCTTGTACCGGCTAAGACAAATTCCTCCCTCTAACTTGAGGCCGATTTCATCTGACCGCGTGTTTCAGTCTCTTTGCCTGCTTCTGTGTAGGTGTTTCCTCTCTTCTCGATGCTTTGTAAGTAAAACCACTATAATTTCTGAAGGAACGGTACTAACGGCAACTTGTTCCCCTTTTACAGTTTTATTTACAGAAAGCGCTACACACAAGAATTAATAAGTTTGTTTGTACACTTGTATTTGTATTTGTTTGACTAAGTATTTGTACTTGTATTTGTTTGAATAAGTAAGTTTGTACACTTACACTTGCTCTTTAGGTGACTTTGCAGACAACTCTCTTAGAGCAATTCCCAGACAACATTGATATTTTGAACCTGATATGCGAGGCGAAACTCCATGCCAGGGAAGATTCTATTAAGCATCACGTTTACGATGCGTTACTAAATTGACAAATTTTAATCAAGTAAAGGTGTCAACAAATAGCTCCTAAATTTTAGTGCTTCTAATTATCTCATTTATGTGATTGATCTTAGGTGAATGGAAACCTTTTTTAAATTTTAAGTCTCGTCTTTTTAAAATCATAGATTTGGTAACATTGTAGACGAGTGTCGTTTTCATCATAGGCCTACACAAAACTTTTATAATCTAACTATTAAACCTAACTTATGTTCTTCATTTATATATATTCCAGTTAACAAAAGTAAATAGACAATAAAATAAAATAAAAATCAATAAATAATAACATTGTTGTGTCTATTTACTTTTGTCAACCCTTTGTGTGTGTGTGTGTGTGTGTGTGTGTGTGTGTGTGTGTGTGTGTGTGTGTGTGTGTATGTGTATATATATATATATATATATATATGCTTTTTTTCTGGACAAAACGGTACCGGAACTCTCCTATATTTTTTACGATCCCTTCCAGTAGTTACTCTATTATATCCAAGACTATTCCAATCCAACCATAATATTTGACAAGTTACGCTTTGAAGGTTGATGAGGGAATAAAAAAACAATGCTTTTTATCAAAAGAAGTGATTTCTCTGTATTATCTCTTTGTTTATTTTTGTTGTCAATTCATTAAAAGATACCGGTATGCAGTACTGGTGTGTCCCTGCAGAAAAAATCATATATATATATATATATATATATATATATATATATATATATATATTACTTGGCAATTTGTCTGTTGACGTGTACACGGAGTATCAACTGAGCATAAGGAAAGTTGAGTGTGTGCTGCTTTACAAATGTACACAAAACCGAGAATTTCACTCGCATTGATTGAAAAAAAAACTTCACTTCGCGATGATTAAAAGTTGGAAATTAAAATTAGATCATAGCCGTACGTGATTTAAAGAAAATCATATCAGTGAATTAATGAAAATAATAACACGCTAATATTATTAATATCAGAAATTTGGGGTTACATACAAGTTATTCATGTAGATATTATCGATGTACTGTGTAATACAACAGTTATTACGAACCACATATTTTTAATTTCATATGTATTAGGAAAAACTAAAACCTTAATATTAAGGTAAAAAGTCATGTTATATCTTATTGTTTGTAATAAATATTGAAAGTTTTAGAACACGGACGAAATGCAAAACCCAAATTAACCTTGCGCCGGAGAAGTCATATGTGAAATTATAATTTTTTTATGCATAATTTTCTATACTGGAATTAGGACTCTAAGTAAAGCCTAATTAATTTTTGCTGTAAATTATTTTATTCCAGGAATTATTTATTATATAATTAATTATGTATGACCTAATGAGTGGAAAACGCTGCACTTCCATTCAATGTCACGCATTTTTGCAAGTGATATCTTATTCAGGCAACCCGAAATGAGCACGGAAGAGCTTTTCAGAGTACATTTTTAATATTTCGTGTAGCCTCCATCGGCATCAGTTATATCTTGGAGTCTACATGGATGCTGCATGGTTATTGCAAACAATGGGAGTTCTTGGGAAGCTCTCCCTATTACGCTGCAAATTGCAACAACATCCGTTACCTCTAATAAATGTGCGAAGCAAATAATGATAAAATGACATTTAAGCTAGTATGTGCTCTTTTAATAATTATTGTAACAATTAATTTACCAAAAGAGATATTTACATTCCAAAACAGTTTATCTTTTCATAAAATTGAGATATTCAAAATTCTGAGCCTAGTTTCATTTTGAGGGGTTTTAGTGCCATAATAATAATGGTTGGGATTGTTTAACCTCCTTCCTAATACTTATAAAAGTCGTATGATGGAGGGGACCTATAGCTTTACGTGGGATTAAAACCACTCTCCCATTAAGGAAGACCAAGATAAGCACAATAATCGCTAATATATGAAATCAGACTCTACATTCGAACCTTGAACCTTCATGTTAAAAGACCAGCGTTTATACTACAAAGCTCCACTGGCTCCAGTGATTCAACACCAAATATAACAAAAATGTAATAATACCTCGAGTCGAATGAATCCTTTGTACAATTAAAGAGTAAAAACAAGTTTGCTCTTTGAAGCAAAACGAAAAAAAACAATGTTCCGTTTTGTCAAAGAAACAATATCTACAGTTTTCTTTTTTTCATAAAAAAAAATATGTCTACAAAGTCGCCCTTAAATAAAGAACAAACGTTTGTAGCAGCAGTTTAGAACAGTCCAAAGCACTCTTACAGAACAATGGATTTCTTTAAACAAAATTAATCAGTTAGTTCAATTAAATAATTCATTAAAACTGTCTCACTTTGGAGCGTCTCAAATTTTAATTAAAAAGAAAATTACTCTTGAATTCCAATTTCTGTCCAAATTCCGGAGTAACTCAAATTCACAAATTACATCAGAAAACATATACTATATATATATATACTTCATACCATATATATATGGGAAATATATACCTTAACATAGTTTTCGTATATATGTAATGGGTAGGAACAAATTGTTTCGACGTATTGCATTGAAAGCAATTTCGTTCTGATTGATCCATAACGAAGAAGGAATCTCAAGCAATACGGCAAAGATCAGAACAGGCCTTCCTTTGTGAAGCAATTGAACGTCCAATTCGGCTCGTGCCTTTCGTTATGCCGTCCCCGCAAGCACCAAATTCAGCCGATGCCATGTACACTCACAAAATAATATATATATATATATATATATATATACACACACACGTGTATGTGTGTGTGTCTGTGTGTGTGTGTGTGTGTGTGTGTGTGTGTGCAGATGAGAGAGAGAGAGAGAGAGAGAGAGAGAGAGAGAGAGAGAGAGAGAGAGAGAGAGAGAGGCTTTGGGAGCAGAAATTCAATTTTCCATCTCACCAACAACGAGAGTGAATTAATAAACTTTCACACTGAACACCGTTCATTCATGCTGTTAAGAACTAGACGGATGGTGTTTCACTCTAGTTCATTGCAGTTCATTTTTGTTCATCGTTGATCATGCGGTTTGTTCACACTTTATAAAACATATCTGTGGATCTTTCAGCATCAATTTAAAGTTGCTCATATATATATATATATATATATATATATATATATATAATATATATATATATATATATATATATATATATATATATATATATATATATACACATTATAACTGCAAACACGCAGTATAATTAACGTAAAGAACGACGCTTTGTATAGGAGAATTATCCGCGCAAGATGAGAGCGTATGTAGAGGAAGTACGACATTTGTTTGGGTGAGGCCTGTGGTGTAGTGGTTATCATATCTGACCGGCAATCGGAAGATCCCGGGTTCGTTTCCCGGGTGGGTACCTCATTTTTTCATTTGTTTAGTTCTTTCGCTCTCATCTTGCGCGGGTAATTCTCCTATACAAAGCGTCGTTCTTTACGTTAATTATACTGCGTGTTTGCAGTTATAATGTATATAATGTTACGGCATGCGGGAGGTGCCGTTTGGGGCATTGGTTTCTGCGCGTATGTAGAGGAATTACGACATTTGTTTGGGTGAGGCCTGTGGTGTAGTGGTTATCATATCTGACCGGCAATCGGAAGATCCCGGGTTTGTTTCCCGGGTGGGTTCCTCATTTTTTCATTTGTTTCGTTCTTTCGCTCTCATTTTGCGCGGATAATTCTCCTATACAAAGCGTCGTTCTTTACGTTATATATATATATATATTATATATATATATATATAGATATATATATATATATATATATATATATATTGAGGTTGAAAGATCCATGGACGTGTTTTATATATATATATATATATATATATACCTTTCAACCTTTCAGGTGTTCCGTGCGATGATTCCTATTTCACGGAGGTCAGGCTTGTTGCCCTTCCTCTTGAGTTGGCCTGGTGAAGTAGAGAGTTGGTTTCTTTCGCTCTTCACTTCACATAAGCAGGTACTCCCTGCTCATCTGGTACTGTTCTGAGTCACACATCTTGTTTTCTTTTGAAGATTTTCACCACGACACGAGTCATGTTCCGCATTTCCTTGGGCAACCGGTTGAACAGTCTTGGCCCTTTCACAACAAAGCTATTTTCCTTCAGGGTCGAGGATATTCCCTGTCTAGACTTTAGTTTGGAAGTACGACACATTCGTCCTTTCCTACTTCTCTCTTCTTCTTCTTTCCACTGAATATAAATTTAATTCACGTAACCTTTTCCGTAATTTACTTCTTTACATCCATTGATCTTGGCTGTGAAACTTCTCTGAATCCCTTTTAATTGACTAATGTCTACTTTTTATTTGGAGATTTTGAGTGAGCGACACTCCAATTTGGGTATCATCAGTGTTTCAAGAGAGGAATCATTATATTCCTGTCCCTTTTTTTAAAAGTTCTCAGTATCTGCCCAGTTATTCGTTTTCGTTTGTTTATCGCTATCTTATTTTACGTTTCTCGCGTCATTAGTCACTATAACTCATAAATCTTTTGCTTTAGAGTATATCCGATATTCCTGTGCATTTGAAGTATAGTATTTCATGTACTTTAGTTCCCCCCTGATTCTTTGGTCACACTTGTCGAACGCCTTGGCAAAGGCTGTGTATATCACATCATAGTTTCCAATGTTTTTCAATGCATCAATGGTGTTATAGTATTATATTAGTTGTGATAGACACGATCTTCCTGATGGGAATCCATGTTGGTTATCATTTAATTTTTCCCGAATCTCCTAAAAGTCATGGATTTTTCCCCAACTATTCTTTCAAATACTTTCGTGAAATGAGATATCAGCGACGCTGGCCTATAGTTTTTGACTTAGATCGCTTTAGAAAATAAAACTATGTTCGCTTTCTTCAGGATGCTCGATATTTCTCCTGTGTCTAGTGATCGTCTTCATATCCAATATAGGGCTTAGCTTTTAATTCTTGCAATTTTAAATCAGTGTAGCATTCCATTTGTCCGGGCCTGCTATTGAGTGTGCGTTTAGTTTCTCTTTAGCTCGTTTGATATCATCTGTTGTGAAGTCAAAGTCCATTATACGTTTCACTCGTGTTTCTTCTTCAAAGAATACATTTCTGTCGCATATTATTTTATCAGTTTGGGGATAATGAAAGCTGATTCATATTGAGCTCTTATTTTCACAAGTACTTCTTTTAGATTATTGCTTAATGCATTTTATCCTTCTTCAAAGGTCCGATAGTCGCATAATTTTTTCTTCCTTTTTTGCAAATATATTGAAGTATTTTCAGTTAACTTTTATCGTTTCTACAGTGTCGTCGTCTTTTTTCTCTGTATCGTTCTCAATTAGACCCTGTATGACGCAATCTCTGCTCTCCACTTTGTCATTTATTTTTCTGATGTTGATGTCTTTTCAGTTTCTTAATTTTTCAGTCACTCTCTTTCTCTTATGGAACATTGACCTCTTTTGTCTCTCAAACCTGCTTCTCTTTCCTCTTTGTTCTTTTTTAGAAACATGTTTTTCCACAATTTCTAACGTCTTCTCCTCAATGGTTATTAGCATCTCTTCTGTTGTCTTATTCTTAAAGATGCTTTTCCATGCTGGATGTAATACCTTCCCAGTTTATAGCCCTAGATTAAAAATAAAAAATTTAAATTTGCTTCTTTCTCTCGCGCGTGTTCTTTCATTTCCTCTTGTTTTTATATTGTTTGTTACTTCAATAATGTTGTGATCTGATATTATATCATAGTTAGGGATATTTCTATGTTATCAATTAGGTTGCTGTTGTTTGTGAATACCAAATCTAGCAATTGTTTTACTTGTATTTTCTTTTACACCTTCTTAACAGAAATTCATCAGCTAGAACTAACAATATTTTTGCCTGCTCCTGGTCTCCCCGTGTGCTTCCTTGTTTTGATTTATACTCGTACATATATTTCTTCCTATCTTTTTATATTTCATAAATGGGAAATTAAAATCACTACAGAGAATAACATTTGGGGGGGGGGGATTTTTTAGCTTTCATCTGGTTTCTGACCTCTGTAATAGTACCTGAAAATTTTGTAGTTGGAGTATTCGCAGTTCTTTCTCTTGCAATTATTATCATATTCAATTTTTCAACCTTTGCTGCTGCTAATTCTGTGTTGTTTGAATCACTTACTATCATTTCTGCCATATGTTTTTCATGTATGTGAAAAGATTATCCTCCTTTTCGTCTTACTGTTCTGTGGCTCGAAGTATGTTATAGCTGTCAATTTGTATTTCTTTTTTGTCGATACAAAACTCAATTTTCACAGTTCGGTTGGCAGTCCTTCAGATGAGTTTCCGCGAGGCATACAAAGTCTGTTTATTTGTTGTTTTTTGCATGACTCGTTTCAAGTATGTGACTTTATCTAGGGAATGGTTTGGTTTTAGGCCCTGTATATACATATATATATAGATATATATATAGTATATATATATATATATAGACGTAAATAAACACTTTTGTATTTCCCAAATACTTTGATTTGATTATAAGAGTCGCTAAATAACAGCAACTTTAATGAATCAATAAGGGCAAAGGGGAAAGGAACGCGATTTTAAATATATTGATTCATTAAATTTATTATTTATTGACGTTTATAATAAAACATTTTGATAAAAACAAAGGTGTATATTTACTTTTGTCAATCCTCTCTCTCTCTCTCTCTCTCTCTCTCTCTCTCTCTCTCTCTCTCTCTCTCTCTCTCTCTCTCTCTGTAATTCAAAAGTTACTTTTGAACTTTTGAATTTTAAAAATTCTCTGTTTGCTTGTAAAATGGTTGAAACAAAAATGCTTCCATTTGGAAGAACGATGATCAGAATTTTGTATAAAATGAGTTTCGATCTGATATAGCGATTAAAATGGGTAACAAACTACGTAACAATTTATGACACGTGTGAAAATGGCTGTCTGGCAGGATGTAAGAAAAGGAAAATGCTGAGCAAATCGAAAAGGAATTCTATGGTAGCCAAATAAAGTAGGGATGTACCGAATATTCGGTATTCGGTAAAAAATTAGGATATTCGGTATTCGATATTCGGCAGAATATTTTTTTATATGTTTCTAACCGAATACTGAATACTTGATAATTAAGGTAAATAACGTGATTTAGGAAATGGAATTGAAAATGTAATTTTTTATTTCAAAGAATAATTACAAACAAATCCAACTTGGTTTAGTGATACTGTAAGTAATAATCTTACAAATAATAAACAGGCAGTACTAATCATTATCGCAAAAACAAAACCTAATAATTGAAATTTAAGGCAAGTAGATTATCGTGTAGAAAAATTAGTCGTTCAGTAACAACAGGAGCTAAATGATTACGTGGGTCGGTAATTTAATTTTTCGCAGAACTGAACAGCCGTTCACTTCGTGCACTTGTGGGTGGCGTAGTGAGATATTTGCAAGGAAATACTAATGTTTTTGGGAATCTTTCGCCATTATGGCGCCACCAATCAAAAGGGTTCGTGTCACAATTGACTCGTGGCTCCTTTGAATAGATGTCTAATTCTTTTTGACAACTTTGCTGGCTACTTTTGAAGGCGAAGGCACATCTGATTGTGAAGAGGTAGCAACCTTATAGAAGTAGCTCCATAAGTCAACCTTCGACTTTATTTTCAAAGGTTTTTGATCTTCTCGTGAAAAAAAGCAGCGGCTTCATTGCCATGAGTTGTATTACATGTAGGACTAGGATTAGGTAATGCAGACATAGTGACTATCTCACTTTTTACATACCCAGGCACTGTAATCAATTTTGAAACGAGGCTCTAAAACCTGAGCAGTCATGCAAGTATCCACTGTTTGAAGCGATTCTGAAAATTTTGTATTAAATTATTTTTCATAGTATGAATACTTGCATCATCAGTTATGGTCACGCAAAAATACCAAGAGACTTGTTACATCGGGAGACACCATGGAAAGACAAGAAAAATCAGAGGAAAAGCCATTCGTTAATATTTCACATGGACTAAGAACCTTTACAACACACTGAATAAGAGTTTACTGACGGTTACTGAGGGTTGGCATCCGAGGCGTATTCAACAAATGCAGTTTTTGGTTGAAAAAGTCGTTGTAGCCTATAGAATGTAGATTTCATCGGGTGATAATGTCTCTTATAAGTTTGTTTTCGAGGAAATTATAGTGCTTCTGGATTTCCTTAAGTCTGTCACAGGGTAGAGATGAATGATTAAAATGTGAACAGATATCTAAAACAGACCTCTGGTTAAAAAGGGCTTCATTAACTGCAAGTGCTAAAGTATGATTCCAACAAGCAAAAGACGTCATTTTGAGAACGCCAACAGCTTTAGTAATATTACGGCCATTGTCATGCACAACTGCAGGCACATCGATCGCCCTCTATTGACCATTCTTGCAATAGAGAAGTCAATGCAGTTGCAATGTTTTAATGAGTATGGGAACCTGGTAGATTTTTGGTAGCTAAAACATACTGCTTTTGCTCATATTTACCATTAATTCTAGGCGCTGTCAAACTGATAAAGGCTTCAATTTTTTACAGTGACACTTTTAACCCAAATAAAATTAATATTCGGTATTCGGCCGAATACTTTTGCACCGAATATTCGGCATTCGGTGGATTTTAATATTCGGTACACTCCTAAAATATAGTTGATTGGACTTGCTGTAATGGAACTGAACGTCAGCTACAGCAACATCCAAACGATACTTTGACATTATATGGAGCTTTTCCATACGATACTTAAGTCACTTAGATGTTAAAAGATGTGGACCACGATGTCCGAGTTGAATTGTGTGAGATTCTTGTTCACTATTCAAGAATAGTGACGAATGACGAATGACGAAACCCTTCTGAACCAAATGTACTGAAGCGATGTACCTCATTTCATGTTTCAGGTCGCGTAAATCGGTATAGCTGCAGAGTCGTCGCAATGGAGAACCTTTCTAAGGTTCGAGAATACCGGAGAGACTCCTCGAAGCTTCAAATGTGGTTCGCTATTTCATCTATAGGGAATGTTGCCTCATTCTTCTTCAAAGGAACTAGTGGTACGACGGCAACTGTCAGTGGTGCGTATTACCAGTGGATGATTGAAACAAAACCAAAGACAACTATAAATGTAAAAAAAAAAAAAATCAACAACCCCAGTCCGCGAGTTTCTCAATCGTACCTTTCCAGACCCATGAATCTGCCGACTGGGGACCTATAAGCTAGGCGTTTCCTCACTCGACCTCAAGTCTTAGGACTTCTTTCTCTGGGGTTATAGGAAAACGAAAGTATACGCAACTATGCCTAAAGATCTTCAAGACCTGGAAGAAAAGTTTCGACATACTGTCGAGTTTTCTCGAATGTTGCTTATGAGTCTGCTTTAGGCATTGGTTCACATACGTTGAAAATCGGGGGAACCACGTTGAAGACAATAGCGTTAAAATATATGAGTAAATTTGTATTAGAATGCTTGACCAAACACACCAAAAAAAAC
>JAJOZX010000954.1:330000-337500 GCA_023014485.1 Bathynomus jamesi
GTTGACTTTGCTGATGAGAACTTCCCGCAGTGGTCAACGAGCCTACACGAGGCGAAAGCGTTCTAGACTTAGTATTCACGACCGAAGACAACCTCGTCACTGGCCTCACCGTTGACGAATCATTGGGCGGGAGTGATCACGGTCTTCTTAGGTTCCGTGTGTGCGTCCTCGGGTGAAGCGTAGTAACTCGAGAGGCAGTAAGCTCGATCTCCGGCGGCGAACTTTGTTAGCCTCAGGGATAGCGTAGGAGAGATGGGGTTAGAGGTTGGCGGCGATGTGAGGGAGTGTGGAGTGCATTCCGGGACGAGTTTATGGTGCTGCAGTCTGCTGCCATACCTCAAACCGGTCACATCTGCTTCAACGCAGCCTAAGTGGTTCAATCGTGACATCGCTTCGGCTATCCGAAATAGGAAAGTAGCGTATAGGAGGGCGAAGGCCAATCGTTCCCACGAGAACACTGAAGCGTATGTCCGCCTGTGTAGGGAAGTGAAGGCGAAGGTTAGGCTAGCGAAGCGTAACGAAGAACTACGGGTGGCAAGCCTCTGCAAGGGGAACCCTAAGGAATTCTTCAGTTATGTTAATAGTAGAAAGCCCATTAGAAGCATGATAGGTCCGTTAAAGGACGGAAGCGGCGTTCTGCGGACCTCCGACGCGGACATCGCTAATGTGCTTAATGAGTACTTTGCGGGAGTGTTCACCAGGGAGGATACCCGCGTCATCCCCGAGCCAGGCGTGAGGCACGAAAGTGCTGGCCTGGATAGTGTTAGATGTACCGCGACAGTCGTTGCCGATAGAATAGACAAACTGAGCGCGTTTAAGGCTCCTGGGCCAGACCAGTTTCTCCCCAGAGTGTTGAGAGAAGTGCGCGACCAGGTGGCTCCCCACCTGGCGGCTCCCCACCTGGCTACAGTCTTCAACAAATCGTTGAAGATGGGCCAGGTGCCTGGTGACTGGAGGGAAGCCAACGTGACCCCTATCTTTAAGAAAGGGGATCACGAAAGTCCAGGGAACTATCGTCCCATTTGTCTCACTTCAGTTGTAGGTAAATTATTAGAAGGGATAATAGCTGATAGGATCGTTGACCATTTGGATTCCTACAAGCTGCTTGGGGACTCCCAACATGGGTTTAGACGGCATAGGTCGTGTCTCACCAACTTGCTCGAGTTTTTCCACTTCATGTTGAGTGAGTACGATAAGAGTAGGGCGATTGATATACTTTATCTCGACTTTCAGAAAGCCTTTGATAAGGTACCTCACCGCCGGCTAATGGCGAAAGTGCGCGCGCTGGGTATCGGTGGGGAAATAGGTAGGTGGATTGAAAACTGGCTGAGGAATAGGCGGCAGAGGGTGGTAATTAAAGGGGATAGTTCGGGTTGGGCCTTGGTCACTAGTGGGTTCCTCAAGGTTCCGTTTTGGGGCCACTGTTGTTTATCATTTACATAAATGATATCGACGGTGGCATCGTCAGTCGGATCGCCAAATTCGCTGATGACACCAAGCTTGGGGCCAATGTTGGGACGCCCGAAGCGAACGAGGAACTGCGTGCGGACCTAGGTAGGATAGGAGAGTGGTCCGAAAAATGGCAAATGCCGTTTAACTTGGGTAAATGCAAAGTGATGCACATTGGCTACGCCAATCCCAAGTCTGACTACTCGATGTTGGGTAGTAATATCGAGGTGACTGATTTAGAAAAGGACTTGGGTGTGCTAATTAGCAGCGACCTTAAGTTTACGAAACAGTGTGTAGAGGTGGAAAAGAAAGCCCAGAAACTATTGGGTTATATCAGGAGGCAATTTCAGTTTCGGAACAAGGAGATTGTGCTCTCACTGTACAATTCCCTTGTTCGGCCGCACCTGGAGTATGCTGTGCAGTTCTGGTCGCCCACCCTCAGGAAAGATATTGAGAGGCTGGAGCGAGTGCAGGCGAGGGCCACAAAGTTAATCCCTTCCGTTAGGCATATGGGCTACAATCGACGGTTACGCGCCCTGAACTTGTTTTCGCTTGAAACTCGGAGGCTGCGCGGTCAACTGATCGAGGTTTTCAAGCTCTTACGCGAGTTGAACGATGTCGATTTTAGAAGTATGTTTAGTTTAAATGATAACCCAACTCGCAACAATGGTTGGAAGCTGGATTTGAAACGGTTTAGGACTAGTGTGTGTGGGAATTACTTTACGTATAAGATCTGTGACACATGGAACAGGTTACCTTCGGAAGTTGTGAACAGTTCCTCTGTGGATCAGTTCAAGAAAAGGTTAGACCAAATCTTGCACACTATTTGAGTGTGTAGAAAATTTTCCCTGGCACCCGTTGCCATTGGTACCTCCTCGGTATGGGCCGCAAGGCCTTTTGAGGTACTTCTTTTCCTTGTTACTCCTTGTAACTCTCTCTCTCTCTCTCTCTCTCTCTCTTTCTCTCTCTCTCTCTCTCTCTCTCTCTCTCTCTCTCTCTCTCTCTCTCTTAGTAATAAAGAGTAATTCACTTAACCCACAAAATCCGTCTTCATGCACGAACCAAAACACAGAGAAAATGAAGAATAAAAAAATTATAAATTGTATTTATTCAAGTCTCACTCTCGAGAATAATTTTATCTAAAATGTAGCTGAATGCGTGCATGCAATACAGTACTTTTAAACATACAACAGTTAACACTTATATCGCCGCAATTTGACAATTGGTTAGGTTTAGACGTGATATTTTCGCTAAAACTAACGAAAATATTACGATTTAACCTTACCAATCGTCATATAATATATATATATATATATATATATATATATATATATATATATATATATATATATATATTGACGATTGGTAAGGTTAAGTCGTAATATTTTCGTTAGTTTTAGCGAAAATATCACGACTAAACCTAACCAATCGTCAAGTTGCGGCGATATAACGAAAGAGTACCGCAACTCCTTATCTTATAGAAAACTGGTAAAAGTGCAGCAAATGCCCGTCAAGGCTATGTGTAATATTAATTTAAAAAGTGTCTCCATCTTGACAACTTGCTCAAAAATTACTAAATTACTATACGTTATATAGGTTAGATTATTTCAGACCGTAAAAGGTACCTGAATTTGCAAACATTAATTTAGGACCGTAAAAGCGAGGATACCCGTAAAGTTTAAATATTTTATCTTATTCACAAATGCTGGGATAGTTCCCTTCCAATCTCCCATCTTTTCCTCTACTATGCCAATTTTAATCAGTCCTGAAAAAGTTTTCAGTAAACTGATGCTTACTGACTCGCTATAAAAATATCGCAAAACTTATTAATTACAGTATACATCATTATGTTATTTGTACTTGGCTACTTTACGCTAACACGAAGAATAACAGTATTGAAAAAGCACTAATGAAGGTTCTAAAGGGTAATTTTTTTATTCGAGAACCCTATTCAGTATATAATAGTTATTTAAGGTTCTCGAATAAAAAAAAATTACTCTGTATATACTTGTAATGAAATCTTTAAAATGAATTGCGAGGTGTTCAAAGTCTTTTAACTTTCGTGCATCTTCAGAAATAAGAAACGATTCCAACATTTGAATCATTAATTGAAAGTATGAAAATCTAAAATTTAACGAAGACTCATTAAAGACTTTTTTTAACTTCCTTTATTGCAAGTCTTTAGGAAGGAGTTTGATTCGCTCACATCTCTCTCTCTCTCTCTCTCTCTTCTCTCTCTCTCTCTCTCTCTCTCTCTCCACACAAACACACACACACACACACACACTTACACATATGCGCGCATCTCCTCATAAATGAAGTACCGACTAAAAATAGAAATACCGATCCATATATCTAAAAAATAGTTATTGAACAAATCTATTTAATATAATCTAAAATTAGTGTTTCAGACGGAATTCAAAGCTCTGTTGTTTTCGATTAAATCATTAAATAGTGAGGTACCCGCAAATCCAACTAAACAAATCTTAACTAAAGTAACGTAACCAAATTTTAATTAACCTAACCTAGCGTAATTTAACCTACTCAGGACCAACAATCCAGGAGGAGATTGTAGACACCAATCTTCCAGGGAAGTGTTGCGAGAGGGAGGGAGAAGGGACATTAGACAGGAGACAGGGAGTGCTGGAACTCCCGTTTCTCCTGTCGCTGTCCTCCTTAGCTGATCTTTTCCGGTGTCTCATCTACCCTGTGAGCAGTCCAGTATGCTCTCAAACAAACGTTCCTCCCTCTATTCCTCACTACATATACATATACCTCACTACACTACATATACTAAATATACTACCTCACTCACTACATACATCCTACATAATCTTTTTTAAAATAAAAAAAAACATCGTTTTTTGACTGTGGCTCTTTCCCTCGCTTTCTATGGGTCGGGCGTTTTTGTGGGCGCCTCCCCATGGCCCCTCCTTCCTGCATAAAAAAAAAACATTTCTTCCAAGAGTAAAAATTATTCTAGATTTTTTTATATACAGGGTGTCCGAGAATTATCTGTACAATTTTGGCTGTTATTAAAAGTCAACCATGAAGTGTAGAAATTCCAGTCTTATCCCATTTTACAGAGAATCTCATTATGTTTTTTCTGATACCAAGTTTTGACAAGTTTTTTAGAAATTCCAGTGTGTCCGAACATTATCTGTACAATTTCATCTTTTAATAAAATTCTTAATAACACACGTAAAATTCTTAAACAAGATTATTTAGAATCTGTATTTTCAAAAGTTTCTTTTATTAAAGTAACGTTGTTACAAACATTCGATATGTGCACCATTAGTGATTCGCAAAACATCCAATCGATACTCCAAATGTTGTCATGTACGCTGCAGCATAGCCACATCAATTCGCTCAATAGCAGCTGTGATTCTTGCTTTTAAATCATCAATGTCTGTCTTCCGCGTACATTTCTAAAAGCCTTGTCAAACCATGGTATCAGAAAAAACTTAATGAGATTCTCTGTAAAATGGGACAAACACTGGAATTTCTACACTTCATGGTTGACTTTTAATAACAGCCAAAAATTGTACAGATAATTCTCGGACACCGGTATATATAAAGTTTGTAATGTTCTGAGGTACTTAAAATGTTACCTCACCAAAATTTTACACCACTACATCCGTGAATTATTATTGCACACTCGACCTCACTTATACCTAGTTGCCTATATATATATATATACACATTCGTGCATACAGACATATTATACACATACAAACACAAAAAAAAAATTGTGCGTGTTTCCGGTCGTTAGAGAACAAATTAAAATATCATAAAAAAAAAATATATTTAAAGTCTTTTAAACCAATTTCAACTCGAGGCAATTAATTTAATGTACTGACAAACCATTAAAATAGACTATAATTTAATTTAATCTATCCGATTTAATAATAACCAATTCCAGTTTTAATTTATGTTCCCTAAATTTATTGCTCAATAATTTATTATAAAAGTGAAATTTTTCTCGGAGTAATCGCAATAATTAGATTAATTAAAAGAAATTTAAATTGGGATTAAAACTAAATTAATGTAATGAAGTTTTGCCAGAAAAAAAAGAAGGAAAAGAAGTTTTCATTGTTTAAATCAAACTTTATTGAATGAAATTTGTTAAATTTCGCAAATTAGACGAGTTTCTCCAAATTCGAACAAGTTTAATTTTAAATTTAGAAGATTTGATTTGTTTATACCTTTTTTTCTCTGTCTCTGTCTCTGTTTGTCTATCTACTATCTATATATCTATCTATATATCTATCTTTTTATCTATCTATCTATCTATCTATCTATCTGCAAGTCTCTATCTCTCTATCTATAGTGTTGTGTGGATTATGCATTCATGCAGTTAGTGTATAGTATATTTACTTTATATAACTTAACAAGAATTTTCTATAAGAACGTATTTGCGTATGTTTCTTCAATATGTTTTTCGAGTTTTTCCTAAAAGAGGACGTCATTTTAAACTTGCCAAAATAATGGCTTTTTCTGACCGGAGCTTTCTTTAAATCGTTACTAAAAAAATATCAAATGATTATGCGTTGTCTACGGTTTCTCTTGGTTACACTCTGTATTTCAGAAATATAATTCCTAGCATAAAAGATTTTGTACACTGGTCTTATGTATACTGCGGGTGTAAAAAAAAAAGAGTCAGGTCCTACGTGAATTATTATTGAACTACATCGATACATATTCACATTGCAGGCAATGAAGTTGTTTAGTCTGTCAAGTAAGGACTATACGGGCATTTATTTTGATTTATCTTTATTTAGTTATTTATTTACAAATATATACAGATATATAGTTTCATTACTAAATACAGATGCTATATACAGTTGTAAACTGCCTTTATCAAGCGTGCGTGCAAGCTTTACAGGCCGAAATCTACTAGATATAATTATATAATTCTAATAATTATACAGGGTTTCAGGTCGACCCTAGAAATATATATATTTAAGTATATTTAACCTCAAATACCAAATACCAAATACAAACTACAAATTCCTTATTTCTAGGGTCGACCTGAAACACCCTGTATACTAAATAGAATTACAAAATTTTTATAAATTTTTATAATAGACATTTTATACACATTTTCTAATACACATTGAATAATATTTCTCTCAAAATGGGCTGTAGTTTGAACATTCATTGATGGAGTTGGGCTTCGTATGCGGCAGATCTTTCGTCATCCTCTTTACAAGAGTTATTTGAGAAAGGTTTTGTGATTGTGTCTATATTTAAAGTAAAAGGCGTATTTACTGATATTTTCTAAAAGCTTACACTCGCCTTAGTCGGTTTTATACAGGGTGTCCCAGAAGTCTGGACTCATAGGGATAATAGACATTATATTTTTAAAGTGAAACAAACACATTTCTAATGTCAGTTCTACGTATTTCAGAAAAGAAAATACCCTGATGGCAGAATATACCAATCAAGAGAAGGTGGAACTGGTATTGCTACATGTTTCCGGAAAAAGCCAGAGGGAGGCATGTCAGTTATTTCACGAACATGTCTCCCTCTGGCTTTTTCTGGAAACATGTAGCAATACCAGCTCCACCTTCTCTTCACTGGTATACTGAGCAATCAGGGTATTTTCTTTCCTGAAATATGTAAAACTGACATTAGAAATGTGTTTGTTTGTTTCACTTTAAAAGTATAATGTCTATTTTCCCTCTGAGTCCAGACTTCTGGGACACCCTGAGTATATATTTTGAAGGTACTTCAGCTGTCAACATGAAGGTTTATAGTCATTTTAGACTTATTTGCTTCCGCTCGAATTTTAATTCTGACGAAGGTCAAGCTTGTTGTTCCACCTTGGACCAACAGCTTAACGTGAAATCCAAATCACAACCCACCGCAGTTTGTCAGAAATTACAAAGTCCTTGCCCGGACTCGAGCTCACGACCTCTTGATCATCAGCCGATTGTCTTAACCACTAGGCCACCCAGGGTACCGATTTATCTACGAACCTATTTTTTCTGGAAGATGGAGAACTGGGTAAGCTGCGCACCGCCTGCTTTCATCGGGAATTGATCCTGG
>JAJOZX010000954.1:340000-345000 GCA_023014485.1 Bathynomus jamesi
TTTCATTGTTTTGTTATTAAATTGTGGTCTGTGCTGACGTATATTGTACGTTATTACAGTAAATGTAATAAAGCTTGAAATTCTCTATGCATTTTATTTGTAACACCTTGTATTTGCAGACGTAAAGAAGGAGATTTAAAATTTAATATATTTTTCAATTAAATTAATATATTTTTTAATTAAATTAATATATTATTAAATAAAAGGCAAAAAAATTTAATATTCCAACAGGGTGTGACAGACTGTTTTAACATTTTAGTTGAATGAACAAATTACTAGGGACACTCAATATATTTTGCCCCACCCTTTTTTCTTAGCTACATAATAGGCCATGAGGCTGAAATGTCTTTTGGGCATTAAATTTGAACTTTCTGCGCTTCACATAACCGCATTTTTCCAGTTTCGACCTCCCCTCCTTGTATTAAAACCGCTTTTAAACGCCCTTGTATGAAACCGATGGTTAACGCAGTTTCGAAAATGGCGTCTGACAGTGATGTGCGTCGTAAACAGAGAGCTGTTATCGAGTTCTTAACCGCAGAGAAGGAAACAGTTGGAAAGATTCACAAACGTTTACAAAACGTTTACAGAGATGCTGTTGTTGATCGAAGCACAGTCGGACGCTGGTCTAAACGTGTGAGATCATCGGAGAGAGGGAGAGCCAATCTCGATAGCGATCCACGCAGCGGTCGCCCGGCATCGGCTGTCACATCTCACATTGGGCAACGTGCTAACAGCATCATTCGATCAAATCGTCGCGTCACATACAAGGAGCTATCACTGGAGCTAGGAATTAGTGAAGGAAGTGTGAATACGATAATTTAGCAACTGGGATACTCAAAAGTGTGTTCACGGTTTGTTCTTCGCGAACTGACTGAAGATCACAAAACCCAAAGGAAAGAAATTGCTTCCGAGTAGTTGGTTCGATACGAGACAGAAGGGGATGACTTCCTTTCACGAATTGTGACTGGGGATGAGACTTGGGTACACCACTTTGAACCTGAAACAAAACGCCAATCCATGGAGTAGCATCACGCAGACTCCCCACGCAAGAAAAAGTTAAAAATGGCTCCCTCTGCAGGAAAGGTTATGGCCACCATCTTGTGGGATATGAAGGGGTGATTCTCAGTCAAACTAGGCGAAGAAATCCTGACAGTGTACTGAACCATCTCCTGTTTATGGATGATTTGAAGCTGTACGCAGACTCTGACCAAAACCTGGAATGTCTATTAAGGATCGTCCATACTTTCTCCGGTGACATCAAAATGAAGTTTGGATTGGACAAGTGTGCTAAGTGTACACTTAGAGGGGGCAGGAAAATACAAACCCATAACATCAATTTAGGAAGAGACACTGAGATCAAAGACTTGGAAGAGGATAGTTCCTACAAATACCTTGGGATAGAAGAAAGTGGAAATATAGAACACCGGCAAATGCGAGAGAAAATCAGTGGAGAGTATATACGAAGACTGAAAAATTAAAGAACAAAATAACAGCTATAAACCAACTCGCCATCCCTGTTATCAATTATAGTGTAGGGATCATAGACTGGCCACAATCAGAACTAAATAAACTAGATGTTAAGACCAGAAAAATCCTTACTCTAAATAGAACAACATACCGGAACCAGTGTCTTCCCAGATTGTACCTACCAAGAAAACTGGAAGGAATGGGATTGACTGAGGTTAACCAGCTGTACCGATCATCAACCATTAGCAGTGGGCAGTATCTGAAAAGTTCGAGTAGTCCTACAATAGCTCTGGTCCGTGAACACCACAACACAAGGATAACGCAACATACTTCCATAACCAAGCTGGTCCAGCACTTTGGAGGCAATAATATGACAGAAGAAGTAGAAACTGAAAGAGTACCAGCCACCTTAATAGCTAGGAAAAGTCGCAAAAGATTTGTTCAGGAACAACAGGTCAAGCATGCAGAAGAATGGGAACAACATCAAAGAGCTAGAAAATATTATCAAGAATTACAAAGGATTATACCAAAAAAGAAGGATCATTGGAATGGTTAAGGAGAGGAGTTCTGCAATATGACGGAGAGCGACTAATAATATAATGGGTGCCCAAGATCTTGCACTCCTAACAAATGCGTTTAAAAAACTGGCTGAAATAAGTAATAATGACAGGTGTAGATTCTGTCATGTTGAGGTAGAAAGTGTTGCCCATCTAATATCAGGCTGCAGGGTGCTCCCGGCAGAGGGGTACTATACAGCCAGACACAATAAAATTTGAAAACATATCCACTGGAAGATCATGATAGCATTAGAATTAGAATGTAATAAAAATGTATGGAACCACACACCTGCACCAATCACTGGAAACAACCATTATACTATATACTATGACACCATAATTCCAACAGCCACTTTCATAGACAATTCTGCAGTAAAACCGGACATAGTAGTGTGGGACAAGAGGGAAAGGAGTGCCTTACTTATTGAGGTCAGTGTCCCAAATGACTATGGCCTTAATAGAGCGGAAAGGGAGAAAATTACCAAATACCAGGCACTCATATATGACATAAAGAGAAACTGGAGATTGAAAGAAGCTGCCATTCTCTCCATCATAGTTGGGGCAACAGGTATGATGAAAAACAACCTATCAACTTACCTGAACTCAATCCCAGGACAGCCCCAGGCCATAGAAATCCAAACAGGGGCATTAAAAGGAACGGTCACCCTCCTTAAACGAACGCGAGGACAAGTTCAGACATAGTTGAAGTGTTTGGCTTCGGGTGAAAGCCCCACTTCCAACTACAAAAAATACAATAAAGAGTATAAACCAAAAGTAGACATTATGAAGAAAGGACAAACAATCAACTCGGAGGCATATATTGCTACCCTACAGAGACTCCAGAGACGTATAAAGCGAGTTCGACCGGAGAGAAAACTGGAAGACGTCCTTCTTTTGCACGATAACGCAACACCACACAACAGTTTGCAAACAAGAGAGGCCATCACAAAAATGCGCTTCAATGTGTTACCCAACCCTCCATACAGCCCGGATCTGGCACCTTCAGACTTCCACTTGTTTGGGCCAATAAAGGATGCTATTCGTGGAAGAAAGTTTCAGAGTGACGATGAGGTTGTTGAGGAGGTTAAGAGGTGGCTCCAGCGGAACCCAGCGGACTTTTACCAGCAAGGAATAAAGGCCCTTGTTTCGAGGTGGAGGAAAGCCGTAGAAAAGGATGGAGGCTATGTGGAAAAATAAAAACTTGTAAAAAAGGTATGTAACTACTTGTGTACAAAATTTCTGGAACTTACAAGGAAACTTGGAAAGAAAAAAAAAGGTGGGGCAAAATATATTGAGTGGCCCTCGTATATAATATGATGCCCCTTTCATTTTTTTATTAAAAAAATACTCTTACAACCCCTTTTTCCCTAATATTTTAAACAATTTTGTATCCTCCGAAAAGCACAGAATACAAACCAGAACCCTAAAATTATTTATTATTTACTTAGCTTCTTCTTAGCCTCCCCGCAACCTGCTTCCCCAAACGTCAAATTCGACCATTAGGCAAATGAAAAATGATCTCCAATCTTTTTCAACACGTGGATTCAAAGGTAGAAATTGTTTTTTATTGAAATATTTAATTCAGACATCCCTTTGTCGGAGGCTGACAAAGAGAAAGGTTTGGAAGATGTTTTATGCCTGATCCGTTTGAATGGAGAGAGAGAGCGAGCATTTGTTTTTTAATTTATCTGAACCGCAAAGTAAAAATGGCTTTGGTACCGTCACAGTAAAAAAACAATATATATATATATACACAGTATATATATATATATATATATATATATATATATATATATATATATATATATATATATATATATATATATCTTTTTTGTTTAATTGGTTACTAACTTTATTCAGTTTTATATACATGTTTAATGTAATATTTCGCTAAAATTTTCCTTTGGTATTGTGAAAAATGTGATATTTTTACGTTGTAACCTTCTGAAAAAAATGCTTTTCTTTCTCTATTAATTCTACTGTTATGATATCGCTACTTTATGTCGTGTTTGTTTCTTGACTGATTAATTTTCGATACATGATATCCGAAGGTACGGACGAAACGAGATATGAGTTTCATTTTTCTAATGACGGCTTTGGGGAGCAAGGAGACGCTTATATAGAGTCACGCGTAACGCACAGATTGGTGGACTGGTGGTATGTGTTGATTGCGTGCGAGCGTGTCAGATTATATGCCAGCGTTCAGCTTTGTTGATAGTGAAGTATGTTTTTTCTGCGTGGGAGAAGAGTTGATGAAAAAGACTGGCAAAATATAAGCTGAAAGATTGAATGCTAATATGACGGCAGAAGAGAGAATATATTATAGCGTGACTCGGGCGAGTCAATTATAAATAATGACTGTATACAGAATATGCATGAGGGAACCATGATGCGAAAAGAAGTAAATGTCAGAGAAATTTAAATGAAGAAAATATTTGAAACAAAAAATGAATACAATGTTCTTGAGTCTCATAAACATTTCAAAAACGAGTAGAAAAGTATTTCAAGAATAAACTGATACTAAGTCGGAAGTAGGTCAAACGGATCTCTTCTTGACAAGAGGGATCACCAAAAACTAAACGAAGAACACAGAAGGTACATTTCCAAGAATTAAAGGAAACCTCTCATTTTAATGTATCTTAAACCTACCAATGTACTCTTTAAATATTTTATATTCAGAATACATTTAGCGCTTTTTTTACTCTCCTTTTTGACGAGGTAAATACAGAGAAAAGTTTTTAGAGCGCAGTGCAAGAGGAATGTTAAGCCTGGAGCAGTTGCAAATTTAGAAAACAAGTTGAATGAACAGAAAAAAATAGGAATACTTCGGAAAACAAGTACGAACGTTGTAATGAGGAAGCAATTGTCCACTGAAAGGCAAAAATATTGATTATATAGCGTCCAAAAATCAAAAGTAAATTAAAAAAGCTCATTTTCGTTAATATATCTGGGGAAATTTCAAAGCCACTTTCAAAG
>JAJOZX010000954.1:350000-365000 GCA_023014485.1 Bathynomus jamesi
TATGAACCCAGGAATGGAATGCTACCTACCGCACGCCCCTCCCATTCCTAATGGCCGATTACTAGCTATTCAAAAAACACTTGATTCCCGTGCCCCACCCGTATATATATATATATATATATATATAGAGGTGAACCAATAGAAGAAAAACAAGAATTTAAGTATTTGGGTGAAATTGTTACCAGCTTATTAAATGATGATTCGGATATAAGGAAACAACATCGAAATCTCTGTACTAAAGCAGATATGACTATAAGGAACGTCCGGTTCTGTACAAATGAAGCTAAAGACACTCTTTTGTATCTTGTGCATTAATATATGTGGGCAGCGACTCTGGGTGAATTATAAAAAAGGTTCTGGCAGAACCATAAATTTACTATACAGCAGATCTTTCAGAATCCCACATATGTTACCCTTGAGATGCTCAGCTTCGCAAATGTTTGCCAACTACAATGTCTTAAGCCTCCCAGAGGCAACAGGACGTGCTCAGTGCAGTCTAATGCAAAGAATTAAAAAATCAGCCAACCCAATTATCCAAGCTATTCATCAGTCCTGCCATAATATGTCTTCTAAGCTATGGAATTCATGGTATGAAAACGTTTGTGTGTAGCTCCAATTAACTTCGACACTACCAATTTTCATCGTGTTTCTATTCTTAGTATTTGAATTTTCATTGTACTTTATTTTCAGTTTGTACTGTTGCTATTTGTCATATGGATTATTGGTCTGTCAATAAAGTTTTTCATATATATATATATATATATATATATATATATATATATATATATATATAAACTTTGCGGTTTTGAGCGGAGTTGAGCAGAGTAACAAATATGTCTTTCGCTCAGTCGCCTGTTATGATTGGCTGCCTCGCGTAAAGTGGGCGGAGCTAATGTCTCTCACTCAGTGGCCCGTTAGGGTCGGATCTATCAAGACGAGCGGCGTTAAAGATCACGAAGTGATCACAAGCCCTATCCGTAGGGTAGGGAGCCGAAGGCGCGGCTTGTATATATATATATATATATATATATACACACACCTTTGGTTAGCTTCCTCCCGAATTGTTCATTCTGACGAAGGTCAAGCTTTTCACTCCACCTTAGACCTACAGTTTAACGTGGAATCCGAACCACGCCCCACCAGTAGCCCAGCGTCTTAACCACTAGGCCACCCACTGGCACCCAGGGTACCCATTTATCTACCAACCACTTTCTTTATTGTGTGGAAGGATGAACAGTTGGGTTTTGCTGTGTGCGGCTGCCGTCAGCGGGTCTCGAACCCTGGGCCGATGGATTCGTAGTCAGCGACGCTAACCACTACACCACCGAGGCGCATATATATATATATATATATATATCGTAAAGAACGACGCTTGTATAGGAAAACATTCCGCGCAAGATGAGAAGAGAGAACGAACAAATGAAAAATGAGGTAACCACCCGGGAATCGAACCCGGGATCTTCCGATTGCCGGTCAGATATGATAACACTACACCATGGTCCTCACTCGATCAGAAGTCGTAATTCCTCTACATACGCGCAGAAACCAATGCCCCGAGGGGGGCACCTCCCGCATGCCGTATATATATATATATATATATATATATATATATATATATATATCTATATATATATAATATATATATATATATATATATATATATAAAGAATTCAATTTATGGATAAAAATTGGATGTACAACGAAGCTCGAAGCGTCGTCGTCAGCGGAAGACTCCTTAAAAGCATGCAAATGAGGCTCATAATCCAAACTAAATCTCACTCCCGCACCGTAATAAATGAGATTCCAAAACTAAATCATCAAATATTAGGATCAAAGGATCAGAATTATAAATTATTATTATTATCATTATTATCATTATTATTATTATTATTATTATTATTATTATTTTCAAATGCTAAGAACGAATTTCAATTAACGATTTCGTTTCCAATTAACTTGAGGTTCACGATCGAAGATGACAGATTCATTTTTTTTTTTTATAAAGTGTTAAAGTTTAAAGCTTAAGGAGAAGAAGTGACTTTTCTCTGTACGGGGAAAACTTCTACACACATGCGTGCAAACACATGCATATATATATATATATATATATATATATATATACATATGCGCGGTGAATTTCACAATTAAACGTTAAAATAATAAATGTGTAAACGCATAGGGAAATTAAAATCGATTTCAAGGCTTTTCGTGTATTCAGCAGTACGTGTCGTCATTCCCTGATGAGGTGTAATACTGAATACACGAAAGACCATGCGATCGATGTGGGTTTGCATTATATATATATATATATATATATTATATATATATATATATATATATATATATATATATATATATATATACCATTTGAGTTCATTCCCATATATATATATATATATACAGTATATATATATATTTTAACGGGAAAAGCTATTGTTTTGAACCTTCAGTTCAGACAGTTATAACTCTCTTTGTAATTAAATTATTTGAATAAAAAATGTATGAAATTTATTTGGTATGTGCAAAATTTTCAGATGTCTACTAATTATGATATATTAACGGAACAGAGGATCTTCAAACAGAACACGTTTTTTCAGTGCCACCCGATATATATATATATATATAATATATATATATATATCGGGTGGCACTGAAAAAACGTGTTCTGTTTGAAGATCCTCTGTTCCGTTAATATATCATAATTAGTAGACATCTGAAAATATTGCACATACCAAATAAATTTCATAAATTTTTTATTCAAATAATGTAATTACAAAGAGAGTTATAACTGTCTGAACTGAAGGTTCAAAACAATAGCTTTTCCCGTTAAAATATCAACTTTCACTGGAAACAAACATACACTAATAAGACTTATGTGAGATGTGACCACCATTTTCATTAATCACTGTTATCACACCTCGTTTCCATTGGCGAAGAGCAGCCTCAATTTGATGTTGTGGTATTTGTTGCCAACATTCTTCAATGCAATCACGTAGTTCACTATTACTATCATTTGCCACTTTCACTATTTTTACGTAATAAATAAACAAAATGCCATTAATTTTGCCAAAAAGCCTCCATGCTTCCAAAGGCATATTCAGATGAGAGTACTGTGAATAAATTAATGTCATACCGAATATTTAAAAATTGTAAAACTCTGTCACTTGTATTCTTTTCTGAATAAAGCTTTTGAATTTTGAATAAACACACACACATATATAAACATCTATATATGTATATATTACCATGCATACGATAGTTATGAAAAGTTTACCGTTCGTTTGGAAAAATTTAACAAATAAAAAACTAGTTTAACTCCAACATATGATATAAAACATTAAAGAATTTGAGGGAAATAAAGAAGTTAAAATGCAAAGGTTTGCGTACATTTATTTGCACAATTATTTAATACTTTGTGTGTCCACCTTCCACCTTAGGCTTGAAGAATTTAAAATCTTTATCAGTAGTTGGTTGTTTGTTGAGTAGAGACTGTTGGCAATTTTGAATTATAAAATTTCCTCTCTGAATTTTTGTGGAAGACGAATGACTGTACAAACCATTAGTAAGTAGTGGAATCGCCATTTACGACGGTTGTTGCAGTTATAAAGAACTGAAAAGGTTTTGGAACAATCAAAACTCTACCAACACGTGGACGATCTTGCAAGATTTCAGAACGTACAACGAGACGGATCGAAAGAATGGCTGCTGCGAATCCACAAGTGACTGCAGGTGATATTTGCCAAACATTAAGACTATCTAAGGTCGCTATCCATCCCTCTACTGTACGTCGTACATTGAAAAAGAGTGGTCTGCATGGAAGAGTTGCACGAAGAAAACCTCTGCTACGAAAAGTGCACAAAGAAGCTCGTTTAAATTACGCCAGAGATCATCAAAATGATGGATTTGCATTCTGGAAGAAAGTTCTTTGGACAGACGATACCAAAATTTAATTATTTGGGAACAACGAGTAACGGTATATTTGGCTAAAATCAAATCCTGCATTCGGGAACAAAACATCCTTCCTACGGATAAACATGGTGATGGTAGTTTGCTTTTTTGGGGATGCTTTACTGCTTCTGGTTCAGGAAAGCTTCTCGTCCTCAATGAAATCTTGAATTCGAAGAAATATCAAGCAATTTTAGAGGAAAATGTATTGCCTTCAGCTCGAGAGTTGCGAATGGGTCGCAGTTGGGTACTGCAATAACATAATGATCCAAAACATAAAAGTAAGAGCACCATGAAATAGCTTCAACAAAAGAATTTGAAGTTTCTCGAGTGGCCCAGTCAAAGTCCATATCTCAATTTAATCGAGAATTTATGATTTGATTTGAAAAAGGCCTTCCGCAAGAGAAACCCTTCGAATCTGAATGAATTGCAACAATTTTCTTTAGAAGAATGAGCTAAAATTTCTACTGAGAGCTTTCGAAATCTTGTAGAAAAATATCCAAAACGAATCACTGAAGTCATTCAAGCAAAAGGTGGACACACAAAATATTAAATAATTTTGTAAGTAAATGTACGAAAACTTTTGCATTTTAACTTTTTTTTTTATTTTCCTCAAATTCTTTGATGTTTTATATTGTATGTTGGAGTTAAACTAATTTTTTATTTGTTAAATTTTTCCAAATGAAGGGTAAATTTTCACAACTATCCTATGCGTGGTACAAAGATAAGACAAATATAACTGAACTATTTCTCTATACGAATACTTATGAGCGCTACTGTGTGTATATATACAGGGTGCTTCAAGAAAATTTACCACTTAGTATGGGGGTACTTCAAAAATATATTTCACTACTGTGTATTTATTATTAGGCCCTAATAAAAATTATTATTATTATTATTATTATTATTAAAACCTACTTATAAAAACAAAAAAAAACCTACACAAACTATAACTGGTAAGCAATGACATATTAACGCCAAATAAGTGGTAACACTTTTCTGAAGTATCCTGTATATATATATATATATATATATATATATATATATATATATATATATTATATATTCCCTGTTCTAAAATAAAGGGTGTTTGTTTAATGAATATGCATATACAATATTCATATCTGAGAGAAACTTTGGCTAAAATAGTGACAAAATTACGAAAGAATTTTAATTATAATACAGTTATGCATTAAATTATATTTCATGAGCAATTTTAAGTCACAAAAAACGATTTCGAATTTGGTATTAAATTTTCCATCTAAATCCCCCCCCAAAAAAGATTAAAAAATAATAAGTAATATTTAATTAACTTCAGAAAAATAAACTTAACCTTTTATCAGGCAATGTTACTTTAATGATTTTGGTCTGGTCGAAAGCCAGACGATTTTATTCAGTTTCATAAAGACCTCCGTGCAGTAAAGGATTAAGCAAATGTCTCTTAACCCTTTATTGTACAGAAGTCTTTCAGAGACTGAGTAAAATCGTCTGGCGTTCGCCAAAACAAAATCAGTAAAGTAACACTGCGTGATAAAGGTTTAAATAAATTTTTCTTTCTTTAAGTATAACTATTATAATATATATATATATTATATCAACTGATGCTGGCACATCGCATGGGGGACATTTGAAATCTGTTGTCTACGTAGACAGACTAAGAATAGTTCAGTATTTGAAAGCTAAGATCGGAATGGATTTGCAGCAAATTTCTGCTGAAACAATCAGAAGTGTTCAGAGAGCTTGCCATTCAAGAGTTATGAAGTCATGTACATTTCATGTAAAGTATTAATTATTAATGAACAAACAAATATATAAACCTCAAAATATAAATACGTGGTAACACAGAAAATTGAATGAAACTTGTTTCATTCAATTTTCTGTGGCTGAAACTCTTGAGAAAGTTATTATTTTTATCATAATGAAAACATTAATATTAATTTTAATTCTTATGCATTGCCTGCCATAATAGTAATATCACGAAATTTGAAAAATTATGTCATATATTCATAATTCTATATTATATTGATAGATTAACTAAATATCCGCATCCGCATCCGCGGATATCGAAATTAAAAATCGGCATCCGCAGATGTTGAAAAACTGACATCCGGTCCACCACTAATTATCATATATATATATATATATACCGTGTGTGTGTGTGTGTTTTACGAAAATAACACGTGAATAATATTTAGGATGAAAATAACTATGAAGGAGAAAGAAAACAAGAAATAGTGCTCAAGCGCTTTTGTCTAATAAAGATATTATTAGACGAAAGCGCTTGAGCACCCTTTCGTGTTTTCTTTTTCCTTCGTGGTAATTTTCATCATCAGTATATATATCGGCAGATCAGTCCGAACAAATGTAGCACTCAGCAAGCCACCTAACTCTTAAAATACGTCACCATACACTTGATAACGATTGAAGGCTCGAAGGATGGATGTTCTTTGTATTTTCAGTGTTGCTCTTTATTATCAAATTGAGGGTTTCTCTCAACCAGTCGATATCCAATATATAAGAGCCTATAATTCTCGAGTGTATTGACTTAAATATTTATGGAGTAAATATTGAGAGGACATTTTTTTTATATACAGGAAATAGATTTTGAATAACGTACGTATTGCTTCAACTACTTCAGGTGTTTTCTCTACATTGTTATTTTCACTGAATACAGTCTCCCGTTAATAGGGTAAAATTTGCGAATAAAAACAGCGCTATTAATAATAAAATAAATACAGTGTTTTTACAATTTACAGCGACATAAATAATTGTGAAACAGACTATTTATTTAATTTAATTTGGTTCTTAAGGTTTAGGCTTTACTGGGCTCTTATTAAAAATAACACAAATAGTTAGTGTTATTAATAATATATAAATCATGAATAAGTATTATTAATTAAGGTATGTATTAATCTTAAATTATTATTATCGATATAACACATGCAAGGTCATTATTGAAAGTATTATACCAATACTATACAAAGAAATCAGTATTATACACGAGAGATGAGAACTGAACAATCACAAGAAATGTGTCTTTACTCCTAAATTACACACGAGAAATGAATAAACAATAGTTATGTACATTAATCCTAGAGTTTTATTAGTATGCCATTATTACTCGAGATTTCAACTTGGTTTTAAACGAATTTACATTCACAATATTTTTTATATTAGCATTTAAATCATTACATAGTTTCAATCCAATGAAAATGGGTAATTTTTGAGATGAAGACAATCTAAATTGAGGTATAACATGCTTTGATCTATTTCTGGTCTGATATCATTGGATTTGTCGATGAGTTATAAAATATCTATCTACCCATTGTAAGTTAATGATTTTGTTCTTACACTCGTAAATAAAAATAAAATGTGTCACTTTGATTACATCATTGAGCTTTAGTAGTTTTAGCTCTTTAAATAATGCACTAGAGTGATTAAGGAAATCAGCATCAGATATTAACTTTATTGCTCTTTTTTGGATGACGAAGATACTGTTTAAAACAGTGGTGCACAAACTTTTTTGATGTGAGGGCCAAGCGAAGAAAATAACTAAATGTATTAGCCTACTTACTTTTCATCTAAGTCATAAATTGGGTCACTTTTATATTCTAACTTTTTCATTGAATTGAAAAGACCCGTGGGGCCACTGAAAAGACCCGTGGGGGACACATTTGGCCCGCGGACCAGGGTTTGTGCATCACTGGTTTAAAACGTTGTTGGTTGAGTTTCTCCAAACAAGGGTACAGTACGATATACAAGGAAGAACAAGAGTATGATACAGAGTTAATAAAACCTGTTTAGGGACTACATTTCTAAGTTTAAACATTATAGCAACGCTCCTTGAAATCCTTTTTGCGATATATCATAATTTACATGATCACACCATTGCAAATTCTTATTGAGCATTACACCAATAAATTTTGTTACAATACACTCCTTTACAGCGATTTCATCAACATTAAGTTCGTCAAGATACACATTTCTTTTATTAGTAAAAATCATGACATTTGCTTTAGTAGTATTTAGGAAGAGTTTATTGGTAGTCAACCATTTCATAACACCAATAAATTCTGATTTAAATATATTTTTAGCTGAAATTAACATCTTTGCAAGAAAAAGAGGATCACCTGAAGACTAGAGCTCCCGTGTATTCCTGTTTTTTGCTTTACAGTACCAAATATAATTAATAAATTATTAAATTGAATGCCCGGTTAGGTCAACTGTACGCCCTTGACGATTGGTTAGGTGAAGTCTTGATATTTTCGTTAGTTTTAACGAAATATCACCTTGGGGGGGGGGGGGGGTAGTCTTCAGGTAATCCGAAAAAAAGACAGCTGTATCATCTGCAAACATTATAAAGTTAAATATATCAGATGTGATTTATTGTACCATGCACAGTGCATATTCTCATTATATATTGGTATAAGGAAAAATAAATTATATATTCGGAAATATATATATATATATATTAATATATATAATATATAATATATAATATATATATATATATATATATATATATATATATATATATATATATATATATATATAAGTTTTTATATTATAATGCTATAATGTTTTAATGTTTCAGACTAACAAAGACCCTAGGATCCATCATGGCTGGTCTACCTGTGTTCGTAATTGTGTATTGTGCATGTCCTCCGTGGTGGCGGAGGGGACCTACAGTTTTACGTGGGTTCCGAACCACAAGGAACATAAGAACATAAGAAATTTTTATAGTGGGCACACTAGGGGCCACGTCGGCCTATCGAGGCGGCTCCACTATGTAAAACCTGCCTGTACATTGGCAACAACCAATTTTTACAAAACTAAATAATTTTCAATTTAAAACTAATTAATTATCAATTTAAAACTAAAGATAGAAATATATATATATATATATATATATATATATATGAAAATGAAAATGAAAATGAAAATGTTTATTGGCAGACTATAGTCCATATGACAAATATTATTAATACAATGACAGTTCATATACTAAGGACCGAAATATATACAAATGATTAGAAATAATACTGTAATGTCGAAGTTAAGTGGAGCTACAGACAGACGTTTTCGTACCAAGAATTCCATAGCTTAGAGGATAAATGGCAGGACTCATGGATAGCTTGGATAACCGGGTTGGTTGATTTTTTAATTCTTTGCATTAGACTGTATTGAGCACGTCTTGTTACCTCCGGGAAGCTCGGGACACTGCGGGTAGCAAACACTTGCGAAGCTTAGCATCTCGGGGGTAATTTATGTAAGAATCTAAAAGACCTGTTGTACAGCAAATTTAGGGTTCTACCAGAACCTTTTTTATAATTCACCCACAGTTGCTGTCCGTATATATTACTGCAGAAAGTACGAAAGAGAGTGTCTTTAGCTTCACTTGTACAGAATCGAAAGTTCCTTATGGTCATATTCGCTTTAGCACACAGGCTTCGAGATTGTTTTCTTATATCCGAGTCATCATTCAAGGAGCTGGTAATAGTTTGACCCAAATACTTAAACTCTTGTACTTCCTCAATTACTTCACCATTCATTTTAAACCTTATATGAGCTGGCTGATTACAGCTTTTAGAATGAAATTGCATAACCTTAGTGTTTGTAACATTAAAAAGAATATCATGTTTCTGCGAATATACTTCGCAGACTTTTAGTAGCCGATCCAGACCTTTAACAGAGGGACTTATTAACACCATATCGTCGGCATAAACTAAGTTATTTATCCGTGTTTATTTATACAACATCCCACTGTTGCCTCATTAAGTGAAGCAATTAATCCGTCAATATACACATTAAACAGCGTAGGGGAGAGCAAGGATCCTTGTGTCACCCCGCAAGAGGAGCCAAAACACTCGGATAGTACATTGCCCCACCTGACGGTGAAAGATTGGTGGGAATACCAAAATTTCAATACGTTTAATATGTACATGGAACCTTGTGGTTCACCCTATCATATGCCTTACTTATATCTAGGAAACAGCTGTAAATAGTTGAATTACTCTCAATGTACAGTGCTTACAAGAAGTCTCACGCTTCTGTCTCGTCCCAAGCTAGTCTGTTAGGTATAAAATGGGCGGTCCTTATGGCAGCGGAGGTGTGTTCGGATTGGTGCACATAACTGCTCTAACACAATCAATGACGTCCATTATTATGTCACTTCTGCAAATGGGCCGTAACTAGGGTTTAGAAATTAGTGAGGTCCAGATTTTTTTCGAGCGCGGCGGGACGAGCAAAATTCAGACCAAAATGACATCTACAAACACAACCCAAGCTATACACTAAACACAAAACACAAAACGCTCGACGCTCCCTCTTTTCAAAAGAAAAGCGGTAATATGCGTTTCATACACGGAGAACGGTTCAGTCTCTTTTTTTTTTTTAGGAAATAATTACCGAGGTCCGGACCTCGGTGACCTCATAGGTAGTTACGGCCATGCTTCTGCTACATTTTAGTGTTTAAAATACAAATGATTAAGAAACAGAATGGAGCAAGTTTCGGGATGTTGGGATGGTTATGGAGCAATCCTAGTCATCATAATATTAGCTGGCATTACATTATACCGTCTCAATATACAGGGTGTCCCGTAAGCTGGACCCATAGGGAAAAATAATAAATTACAAAATAGTCCAAAAAATTTATTACATAATCTGTTCAAAGTGTCCGCCGTTGTGTCGCACACATAGTTGAAGACGCAATCTCCACTGCGACAGCACTTTCTGAATCACAGTCGCAGAAATTTCTTGACACGCCTCCACAATGCGTGCTTTAAGGTGGAAATGTTCTGAAGTTTGACCTCGTACACTTTGGCTTTCAAGTGGCCCCACAAATAAAATCATAATAAAAAATAATAAAAAATAATAATAATAAAATAATATAATAACATAATAAAAAAATATTATAAATCCCTATGGGTCCAGACTTACGGGACACCCTGTATCTGTAGACTATAGAGAACGACTAATTCGGCAAATATCCCAAATCATGGCATGATACCTAAGTTATTTTGACGCAGGTCTAAATTATTTTGCTCAAATGCAATTATTGATATTAAGTAATTGTTGGGAATTGTGTCAATATTGTTGTTTGTGATATATATCCTACGTGAAGAATCTAATGACCAAATTCCTCAGTGAACCTCTCACGCGCTCGCATTTCGAGGAAGTCACGGTCGTCTCACTATAAATAGTTTATCCATTGTTTTAAGTGGTAACCTATTAAACGAACTATGTTAAACCTATTCCATCTTATGAAGTCATTAGTCTAAAGCAAGACTGGTGGGCCGTGAATCAGAGAAATTTGCATTTGATTTGTTCATCGTAATTATTACGTAATATAGTATACTGTATATAGTAGTATATAAGAGTTTATTGGTAGCATATCATATGACAATTCCCATAAACATGTGATGACCTCGATGTTGCCAGTTTTTATTTTTTTCCTGAACTATTTACCTTCTCATAGTTTGTTTCAGCAATGCATATATTATCATCTCCCGAGCGTAGGACATTGCAAGAAAAGATTCTAACTAAGGATAAGAAAGTTCTTTCATGGTCACAATATTACTTTTATAGATGTCAAACATAAAAATATAATAAAATTCTATATTAACATAAATATATATTCGATACACATTTACGTCATGGCTTTAACATCAGTTTTCGTATAGCTTCCTCCAGACATCAATAATTTCTTGCAATCGTTGCGGCATAGAGAGGCCAGATTGTAGGGATGTTTGGTGTTCGGCGTAAGCTCTCCCAACTATTCCTCGTGTGAGCTAAAAGTGCTTCAAATGTTCTTTCATTGCGTTGCTCCCATTCGTTAATCACTATTGCCCAAAGGTTTTCAATCGGATTCAAATCAGGAGAACGTGGTAGCAGAATTAGATTAATAATCTCTGGGTGATCTTCGTACCACGCTCTCACAACGTTACTCCTATGATGGGACTGTTATCTTTCATTAAGTAAAATGGTTCCGGTGCTTGAACCAGATACGCACGAACACTGGGTAGCAGCACCTCTTCCAGTATCTGGCAATATTGCTGTCCAGTAAAGCGTCCATCTACTTGAGTCAATTCTCGGACCATAGCCAGACATCCAGCCCCACACACCGAGATTGATGTGACCACTACGTTTGCTCGGGAAAACATTTCCTTCTTCATAGCGTTTTCCGCGCTGCCTCCAACAATGCAGGGAACCATGACTATCTGTTGAAAATGTCTTTTCGTCACAGTACACAACTTTTCTCCAGAATTCTTCCTCCTGCGGCAAGTATTGCAAAGCAAATCCCATCCGCGCCTCTTTATGCTCAATCGTCAATGCCGGTTTTATAGCTGGACGGCGAGAAAAATACCCTGCCTCGTGAAGTCTGTTGTTCACTGTATTTGCGCTACAACGAAGGTTCAGGTGTCTGTAAATATGCGTCGCTGGAAAAACGGATGCTCTCTGACATGATTAACAATCGCAGCATCTTCCTCTTGAGATGTTGAACGCGGAGGACCAGACCTCGGCAAAGTAGCGATTGAGTTTTCTGCTTCATATCGATGAATCCACCGTTCGATGAACGTCTAGTCGTCTTGATATTTCTCTTACTGGCACACCATATTCATGCAATGTCGCCATTGCTCCCCGCATTGCCTGGGTCGTCTCGTGGTGCACAGACGGCCTTTCCATCTTTGTGTAAATGGCTTATGTGAAGCGTGCTGGGACGATAAAGGAAATGAGGATACCATGCACCCCTTCTGAAATTGATTTCGGTTGTGAAGGGTACCAACCCTTCGAATGGTAATAATAATCAGCCAATTTCCTATTTTGTTGAACATATGCATAAAAAATTCGTCTTAAAAGCCAAGGATCCAAAGATTGTCAGCAATAGTTTATATCCCAACTGAGTATAGTCAGCCATCAACAGTATAATCATATTTTATTTCCATAACTACTCATGACTACTCTGTCATAGTAAATAACCTTATTATGACTTAGGTAGTAGTGGTAATTCTGAGTGGCGGCCTCTAGCCACATACGTTAAACCTATCAGTGCGTCTAAGACCAGACTCTTCTCTTTCTGTCAATTCATTGTTAGTTTAAGGTATTTTGCTCTTTGTCTTTCTAGGTCTAGGGCATTAAATAAATATTTGAGTTTGTGTTTAGCATTTCCTCCTCCCTTCGTAATTCCCCACCCAACCTCGTTTCCTTCGACATAGCAACGCTTACCTCCATCCTCATTCCACTTCCTTCATTAAACCTATTATCGCTTTTACTGTCCCTTCCTTCCATCCTTCAATGCCAGCGTTCTTAAACCTAGCACATAAATTATATAATATGGAATCTAACACCTTAGATCTCTACGCATTCATGTTACTTGAAGACGCCTGTGTCTTAGGGGAATCTAAGTGTTGAGAGTGGGCTTGAGGGGTAGTCTATAGATTATTACAGATGACCTTGAACGCTCCAACTATTTAAAAATGATTGTTTATTACGCACATCATATGGCATAATACACACATGAATTTAAGTATCTCTTACACTATAGGAATGGAATTGAATCCTACCAGAGTTAAAAAGTCGCAAAATATGATAGATTAGTTTGTATTAAGAGGTCACTAAGAGAAAAGGATTTGGAGTAGAGCGGAAGGCAGAGAGTATATTTTCTCGAGTTTCGGTTATTATTAACGTTATATGGATACATTGCCATGCGGTGTGATCAGAGAGAGAGAGAGAGAGAGAGAGAGAGAGAGAGAGAGAGAGAGAGAGAGAGAGAGAGAGAGACACACACACACAGAGAGAGAGAAAGAGAGAGAGAGAGAGAGAGAGAGAGAGAGAGAGCTTTTAAATCACACCTTTTAAATGGTTTGTGGGTAAGGGCTTCACGTATGTTATTTTAGTCCAGGGTAGTTTACGTGGAGGTGTTAACGTAACTTGCACTTGGAACTGTTAATTGTAAGACAACTACCATAGCTGGGACTGAAACACGTTATCCCCTGCATACTCTATATATATCTATATACAGTATGTCTCTATATAAATAGATAGAGTGATCAACACAATGATAATGTGGACGTCATTGATGGGGTTAGAGCAATTATGTGCACCAATCCGAACACACCTCCGCTGCCATAAGGACCGCCCATTTTATACCTAACAGACTAGCTTGGGACGAGACAGAGGCGCGAGACTTCTTGTAAGCACTGTACATATACAAATATATATACAGGGTGTTTCAGAAGTCGCGCACCATATTTATAGGTGCAGATGACCCGAATCTGTGATGCGTGTCTTCCGAGACACCATATATATATATATATATATATATATATATATATATATATATATATATAAAAGGAAGAACAAGAGTATGATACAAAGTTAATAAAACTTGTTTAGGGACTATATATATATATATAATATATATATATATATATATATATATATATATATATAATATATATATATATTCTATTATATAATGATTCTTCGAGGAATATTGGACTATTAAAGTAAAGATGATATATTGTAAAAGAGCTTATGAATTTATAGTTTATGTTACGTATAGTTTAGTATTATAGTGTTCTAGATTATTATTTTATTGATGTATGTTTGAACAATTTTAATCTCTCTCTCTCTCTCTCTCTCTCTCTCTCTCTCTCTCTCTCTCTCTCTCTCTCTCTCTCTCTCTCTCTCTCTTATGCAACATGTAACTAGTTGAATTTTTTCAAATGCGTGAACACTATGATGAAATCCATTAGCAGTAATCGAATAATGGATTTCAATTTAATTTAAACCTTTTTGCGTTTACCTCGAAGTACGAAATTTGTATGCGCTTCATATAAAAAATGTTTGACTCTCGCATCCTGATATTGGATTTCAATAGTGGTAAATCTGTTTTTCCCCGTATTCCTACCAATGATTATTTTACTCATAGAATCGAAGTAACGCGAGATATTTCATGGAGGTTGCAGAGTTTAACCACCGCACTATCAGTCTGGTACATTTGACAAGAGGGGATTTACGGCTTAATGCAAAATCCTAACTAGGGTCGATACA
>JAJOZX010000954.1:370000-387500 GCA_023014485.1 Bathynomus jamesi
ATTTCTCCGTTTATTGTATATGTATGTATGTATATGTGTATATATATATATATATATATATATATATATATTTTTTTTTTTGTAACCTATATATAGGCTGTAACCTTCTATGTACTTCAGTGTTCCTGAGGATGTCATTAGACGAAAGCGCTTGGGCACCATTTTGTGTTTCCTTTCCTTCGTGGTTTTATTCATCATAAATATTTTTCACCTGTTACTTTCGTGAAATAATTTTCATATATATATATATATATGATGCAAACCCACAAGAAAAAAGAAAAATGATTCCAAGGCCTTTCGTGTATTCAGAAGTACACCTCGTCAGGGAATGAAGTGAGAAGGCGAGATATCATCTCGCCTTCTCCTTCTTCATGCGTGTTTGGGTACACGAGGTAATGCGCATGCTTGGTGTGAAATTTATTGTTTCTGAGTAAATGTTTATATTTGCAAAGTATGAGCATAGTTTTACTTTAAATTTTCTACTCCTTAATCTTTTCTACTTCCCTTTTTGACTATTTCTACTCTTTGATCTTCAAGTCTTTGGTAGTCTGTAATTTCTATAATATAAATACTCACCCGCAAATACTTGAGCAACAGAGTCTATTTCTTTCATCCGTAAGACCCATTCATCTTTTCTAATTTTCGTCTTTTCCCAAACAAAAATCTTAATTACGTCTTTCTTTCCAGGTACAACTTACGTGGTCACTTTCGTTTCACCTGGATTCCATACTCTCACCTTATTTTTTATACTACTTTCTAGTTAAGGTTTTGCTCATGCACTTAAACAAAAAATAAATAAAAAAACAAAACGTTTTTTCAAGCTTTCCTACTTTTCTTTTGCCGTTATTCAAATAACATCCTAACTCTGGATAATATACAGCTAATAGCTTTGTCGTATTATTTCCGGCATTATTTTTTAATAAGATTCTTAATATCACGTTATTCCACGTTATATCTTTTAATTTACAATTTTCAAACTTCTCTCTAGTGAAGTTTTCCATGCATTAACGTGAACTTCCCCGACTAATTGGCAAAAACAACCAACCAACCAATTATTTTGTCATTTTTTTAGTTTATACACGTCAAATTTACTCAAATAAAGCAAGTTTCTCGAAGTAATTAATTTCGGAGAGAGAGAACATTTAATATGTGTGTACCATACTTCATGTAGCATCATTCTAAAAACATTTAATATACCTAGAGAGAGAGAGAGAGAGAGAGAGAGAGAAAATAGATATATTTGTACAGTATATTTATTGTGCGTTAAACAAAAGAATATCGAAATTCTCCTAATTATATTATTACTCATTACGTATTACCCAAAAAACTGAAAAACTATACTTAAAAAAAGGCAAAATATTTTATATATATATATATATATATATATATATATATATATATATATATATATATATATATATATATATATATATATATATATATATAGAGGGTGTGCGAGAATTATCTGTACAATTTTTGGCTGTTATTAAAAGTCAACCATGAAGTGTAGAAATTCCAGTGTTGTCCCATTTTACAGAGAATCTTATTAAGTTTTTTCTGATACCAAGTTTTGACAAGTTTTTTAGAAATTCCAGTGTGTCCGAACATTATCTGTACAATTTCATCTTTTAATAAAATTCTTGATAACACATAAAATTCTTAAACAAGATTATTTAGAATCTGTATTTTCAAAAGTTTCTTTTATTAAAGTAACGTTGTTACAAACATTCGATATGTGCACCATTAGTGATTCGCAAAACATCCAATCGATACTCCAAATGTTGCCATGTACGCTAGGGCGGAGTGAAAAACTCATTTTTCGAATTTTCATTCAAATTGGCTAGTGTGGAAAATGTGTGGAGTAGTGAGGAAATAAGCTGGTATAAATTTAAAATCATAACATTAATATCTTCAGGTGCCACAATGACCTTCAATATTGAAAAAAAATTGAAAAAAGCAGATTTTAACCAATAATTACAGAAGAGTCCACGATGCACAATAGACAAGAATTTATTCACACTTGTATAAAAATAGTTCAGTCAACCTTTAAAAAAAGTTTCTATTCTCTAAAAACAGTTTTCTATAGTCAGCTCACTCAGCTGTCACGTGAGTACCTCGGTTCAGTGTAGCTGTCGCTCTCGTAGCAGGTGGGTGTTCTGTTGTTGGCGTTACTCAGATAGTCTAAACTATATTTCTTATATATTTTGCATTTCTGTATTGTGTTGCCCTAAGTTTGCCATGTACTATTAACTGAAATTAACGTATAATTGATATTAGCTCTTTCTTTTTCAGATTTGTATACTTTCAAAATGTCTCGAGTTTGTGCAAAATCAACCAGGGCCTCAACTGAGTGCCCCATGTTTGGTATGGGGGAAGATTTGTGGCACAGGAATCTTCCTACATACGAAGGAGTTTTAAATATTACTTGTTTGTAAGAAACGATTTGAAACAGAATACTAATAAAGATCCTTCAATATCTCAAATATTAGAACAAGTTGTTGATAAATTGAAAACAATTTGGGAAAGTGCTTCCGTCCCAATTCTGTCAGACAGGCGAATTGAAACAATGTTCAGAAGCTACCACGAAAAGTATCGTGTCATTATGAAGCCATACCAAAGCAGAAAAAATTCTGAAGCTTACAAAGCAAAGATTGATATGTTCAAAAAAGAAGCACACACGAAACTTTTTGACATTGCAGCGTGCAAGTGCAAAGTACTAACACAATGTTCTTGTCCCAAAGAAAAACGGTTCCAAAGGAAGAAGTGACGTTCCTCTTAGATCAAAGGAGTGAAAGAAAACTGTGTTTATTGATAGAGTAGATATTACACTCTCAAAGAAAAAAGCATCTACGTTGCTAAGAAAGCAAAAAGAAGCTGTGAGGCTTACCAAAGAATCTTCACAGGAGAAATTGCAGGATACAAATGTTGAATTATCATCATCGACATCAAATAGTGAAAGTGAATCTGGCGAAATATCAGACGATACATTTCCAGAGCCAGTTAGCTCGAAGAGAATGTTCGAACAACCTGAAGAACAATTATTCAAGAAAAGGAAAACTACAAATCTACCTTCAGTGGCTACTGCTTGTGACAGGACTGCAGTTTCAGATCGAGCTGCAGCATTCATTGTTAGTGCAGTATTGCAAGATATTGGAGAAGTTTCTATTGGCAATACATCTGAAGTAGTGGATAGGAGTAAAATCAGAAGAGAAAGACAAAAGAAGAGATCAGAAATTATGAAAGATCAAAATCAGGTCCCAATCAGAGGAATCTATTTTGATGGTCGAAAAGATTCTACACTCTTCCAAGAAAAAAAAGAGTCCAAAGTATATCAGAAGAAGGTAACAGAAGAACATATCACTTTAGTGAGAGAACCTGGTTCAGATTATTTGGGCCATTATTCTGTGAATTCTGGATCAGCTGAAGAAATATGTAAAGGAATGTTTGAGTATATTGGAAATAATGACATGAACCTGGAAAACCTTGTTGCCATTGGATGCGATTGTGCAGCAGTCAACACTGGAGAAAAGGGAGGCGTTATAAGGCTTATAGAATTGAAGCTGAAGAAGCCAGTTCAACATTTAGTGTGCCAGCTCCTTGCCAATGAATTGCCATTACGCCAATTAGTTGCAAAGCTGGATGGAAAAACATCTGGCCCCCGCGGATTCACCGGTCCTATTGGCAGGGAATTAGAGAACTGTGAGAGTCTTCCTACTGTCGAGTTTGAAAGGATTGATGCTGAGGAACCAACTGTAGACTGTGAAGATCTTAGCACCGACCAAAAATATCTAATTGATATTCATCAGGCCATAACAAAGGGATATTGCTCTCCAGATCTTGCTCATCGTAGTCCAGGCAAAATGGCACATTCACGATGGCTGACTACAGCAAATCGTTTGCTTCGTCTATACGTTTCAACTGTAAGTCCATCTGAGAACCTCATGAACATTGCTTCTTTTATAATGAAGGTCTACGTCCCAATGTGGTTTTCTATTAAGCAAAGTACGTCTTTTGTCAATGGCTCAAAACATGTTTTCAAAACTATTGAACTAACAAGAACACTGAATGACGAAGTAAAGGAGATTGTAAACCCTGTCATACAAAGAAATGCATTTTTTGCAAATCCAGAAAATATTCTAGCATCAATGATTCATGATGACCGCAGCGCCATAAGAGAATTAGCGTGGAGGCGAATAAAGAAAGCAAGGCAAACAAACAAGGAAAAAGTTGTGAGGCGTTTCACAGTACCTGTTATTCAATTTGAAGCTACTGATTATACTGATTTAATTAATTGGCAAAAATGCATTGTCACTGAACCACCTGTGACAAGACATCTGACAGAAAATGAGATTGAAGAATTCATAGAAAACAAGAGTACCCCTCCATTCGAGAAATTCCCTTGTCATACACAAGTAGTAGAAAGAATGGTAAAATTAGTGACTGAAGCATCATCAAAAGTATTTGGATTGAACGCGCGAGATGGCTTCATAAGATCAACACTTCAGTCACGTAAAAAAATGTCATCATTCGAAAGTAAAGATGAATATAAAGTTTAAATAAAACGTTAATAGAAAAAAACATGCGCAAGGATGGGTGGTTGGGAGGGCATGGGTGGAGCTCGACACGCAGCCACCTCCTCGTGGTGAGTTCTGGATTATTTAGATCATTAATCAAAAGAACATTGATCAAAATAAACTAAGAGCTGCGTAATTCAGTAACTATTTTGGTAATTGGAACACTTAATATATAATAATAACAAGTAAGTTTCAGTTATTGTACTAATGCAGAATATAAGAAAATCATTATATTTCACTTTTTTCGACGGCTTTGTGGCACCTGAAGATATAATTTCGCAGGACTAATATTTATGCACAGTCATTATCTATAGCACCCACATATTTTCCGCACTAGCCATATTTGAATTTCGAAATAAAGTTTAAAAACCTCATTTTCGATCCGCCCTAATGTACGCTGCAGCATATCCACATCAATTCGCTCAGTAGCAGCTGTGATTCTTGCTTTTAAATCATCAATGTCTGTCACCCGCGTACATTTCTAAAAAACTTGTTAAAACGTGGTATCAGAAAAAACTTAATGAGATTCTCTGTAAAATGGGACAACACTGGAATTTCTACACTTCATGGTTGACTTTTAATAACAGCCAAATATTGTACAGATAATTCTCGGACACCCGGTATATACACGGTGAACCAAAAGTAGGTGGACAGTAGGTTGAATACGGTTTGTGTTATATTATATTATAACTATGGTGTTCATTATAACTATGGTGTTTGTGTTTTATTATATTAAATATTATAACTAAATTTATTTAAATTTTATTTTGTATTATAGTATACAAAAAAATTAAATATGTGTTCTCAAAATAAACGTTATCATTTACTGTCCACCTACATTTGGTTCACCCTATATATACCTTTGGTTACCTTTGGTTAGCTTCCGCCCGAATTGTTCATTCTGACGAAGGTCAAGCTTTTCACTCCACCTTAGACCTACAGTTTAACGTGGAATCCGAACCACGCCCCATCAGCATCCAGCGTATTAACCACTAGGCCACCTAGGGTACCCATTTATCTACCAACCACTTTCTTTATTGTGTGGAAGGATATATATATATATATATATATATTCAAAGCAAGAAATACCTATAGAGTATACTAAACTTAATTTACTGGAGATATATTTGATATACAATTCTCATCTGAATATGATGTGAAAAACAAAATGGATGGAATTCTGTTAATTTACTACATCAGGGACTTGAAATAATAATAATAAAAATAATAATAATAAAAATAATAATAATAATAATAAAAATAATAATAATAATAATAATAAAAATAATAATAATAATAATAATAAAAATAATAATAATAATAATAAAAATAATAATAATAATAATAATAAAAATAATAATAATAATAATAATAAAAATAATAATAATAATAATAATATAGCGGCGAAAATGTATAGAAATAGTGAAGAAATGCTGGCTAAAAATTACATTAAATTTATACATGTATAATTATTATACGAAACGTTAGTTATTTTTAATAGAAATAATATTAATTGAATAAGCTCAGTAGAAAATATATTAAGTGAAAAAATTACTTTTGGGGCGTTCATAAACCTTGTTGAATCTTTATTTTAAATAGTTATATAATATAATGCCTTAATTAATTAATTATATTAGTAATGATGTAGGTAATAAAGTCGGGTGTATATGTACTGTACACACCGTATGTAATCGTACATCAGTAAGAGGTAATGAAGTATTCCTTTATTGCTTTCCCGAAGTACATTTAATGATGAAGGTAATAAAGTCAGGTGTGTATGTACTGTACACACCGTATGTAATTGTACATCAATAAGAGGTAATGAAATATTCTTTTACTGCTTTCCCGAAGTACATTTAATGATGAAAGTTCTCCGCTATTTACGGTTATTGCATTCCACACAACTCTCCTTTCCTTTGGAAGAGAATACATTTCCTGCAATTCTCATTGTATAATTTAAATGATTTGTTTATAAAATCGTTTGATGCACGATTATTATTGCTCTTTCAAAGGGTGAAATACTGTAATTTTTGCTGATAGTGTTGTATAATACGTGCTGACAGCAACAATTAATTTGTATAATTGATTTATTATTTAAATATTTAACTTTTTTAAACATTGAGAATTGTGACTGTGTTATTATTGTTATTTGATAGGGTTCGCAAACATTTTTAATGGATGACTTCTAAAGAATGTTTTAAATACTTTTTTGGACTACCCCATATTGTAAAGTCATGCAGTAAATGCGGATGGAGAGTGCGTTTTTTTTTTTTTTTTTTTTTTTTACTAATATGAACAACAATCTTAATATTTTTTATTTCATATATTGCTTGTGACTTTTGAAATTAATGGCAAGCATTTTAACTTTATTCACCCTTGCAAGAGTGAATTGGAGAAGTTATATTCCTATGTTTTGTGGTAACGATAATATAAAATGAGTTTGTGAAGTTTATTAACTGTTTGTTTGAACACATTCATTTATAAGTATAATGTAATTCTCTGTTCGTTTCATTTATCAGTGAGTCTAATTTATATTTATGTGAAGAAGTAAGCATGGTATCATTTGCATACTCCATCCAATTTAGAATATATTAGTCCAAGAATAGATCCTTGGGGGACTCCACAAGTTAAAATATCTTTTAACTGAACGAATACTGATATTGCCTCCGTTTGCTGAATAAATTGAATATGAAAGTGTATGAAATGCCTTTGAAAAGTGTAGGAAAACCAAGGCGGATTCTGTTGTTTAGGTTCTCATAAACATGTTCTATAATTAGGGCAAATTCATTACATCTTCAGTGATATGCCTCTCTCATAATCAAAATTGTCTTATGGTTAAAATATCGTATTTGATTTAGAAGTTAGTAAGTCTCCATTCTAAAGTCTAAACCCTATCAGACATTTCATTATACATTTTGTGGCCCAATTTAGTCGCATTTCAAATCCATATTCAACGCACGTTTATTGTGGGTTTTGTTGCAGCGTTCAGCACCACCGTAGTAGTTTGTTAACACGTTTTACTTAAATCCTATAACTAGGCTGACCATACGTACCGTTTTGAACGGGACAGTACCGTTTTTTTTATATTTCCTGGCCGTCCCTGTCACTGAAGAATAATTGTAAGCTCAATATGTTTATGTACTTACTTTTTCATGAATACAGAATATTACATAACCCCCGTCCCTTTTTTGCCATCCCAATGTCCCGTTTTTGTCTCAAGGAAATATGGTCAGCCTACCTATAACGAAACTCAGAATGAATGAGTATTAAACATACAATTTGAAATCTTACTAAAATAAGTCATAAACTGTACAATCAAAGAGAAATATCTTACTCAAAGTTAGCAATAAGGAAAAGGGGCCGTTATTGGATGAAGTCTCAGGATTACTTGGTTTGAATGTCTCGCATTCTGCGAATTCCTTTAGACAGTCACGGAATATACGTAGAGTTATTGAATCGTTCAGGAGTTTTCTGAGTGGAATTGCAATTTCGTCTACTACTAATCTACATATTTTTATTTGGATCGAAGAGCTATCAGTGTTTTTATTTTTCAAATTCGTTATCGCTAATGAAGTGACGTTTGCTAAGATTGATTCAAAGTAAAATGAATTTGAGGGGGGTTTGTGGGTATGTATTATTGGTAGCAACAATTTGCAATTGGAATGGAGGCTACTGTGTTCGTTCTGATATTTGAAACAATGTAATATTTTGGCTAACATAAAACTTAAAAATGTGGAGCCCCGCTTCCAATGTAGCTTAAAGTCTGCTGATCTACCCTATGAAACGGTGTTGTGACATCGCTACAGTCTCGGAGCTCCATCTAATAATAAAGTTCCTATTTACGTGCCACAATCACTTCATAAATGACAAATTCCTGTAAAAGCAATGAATGACCTTATCGTCCTTTTGATGTACAACTCAAATAACGATTTATCTTTTCATTAATTCAGGAAAAAGTTATTTGAAGGAAAAGAAAGTTTCACCCGTGGATGAATTATGTTGTATTCATGATGACAATTCAACGGAAAATGTTTAGATGTGCCCTGACTCAAAAACGTTTCCTTATTTCATGTTTTATATATATAATATATATATATATAATATATATATATATATAATATATATATATATTATTATATATATATACACACATATATATATATATATATATATATATATATATATATATAACGGAAATTGCTATAAATTGCTATAAATTGAATACGTATGTGACTGTTCTTTTGAGTAGACTAACACAGAGCATCGTTGCTTTCAGTGCTGATGAATCACGTACGAAAACCTCGCCAGTACTTTCATTCCCTATTTGCTTGGCATTGCTGCTGCGATCTACTCATACTCTGAAATGGGCATATGGGCGGAATAGTGCTCTTTGTGAAAAGATATTTGATTCTCATACTTCCACATAAAATATGAATGCATCTGTGAATGAAATGTGTATACTATAATATACTATAATACTATAATACTATAATATAATATAATATATACTATAATATATATGATGCAAATCCACAAGGAAAAAGAAAAATGATTCCAAGGCCTTTCGTGTATTCAGAAGTACACCCTGACGAGGTGTACTTCTGAATACACGAAAAACCTTGGAATCATTTTCCTTGTGGGTTTGCATCATTCATTCATTTCACGTGTTTAATTGTGAAATTCATCCCATATATATATATATATATATATATATATATATATATATATATATATATATATATATATATATATCAAGTCTGGGGTCAAAAATGTATTTGCATTTAAAATACAGTAATTTTCTGTATTTGTATTTGTATTTATATTTGAGAATCTCGAAGGGCGTATATTTGTATTTTATTTGTATTTGAGCATTGTATTTGTCGTATTTGCTCAAATACATGTCAAATACAGCACCACAGCGAGTCAATAGGTTGGGACAGAAAAACAGGTTGGGACCTGAGAGAGAGAGAGAGAGAGAGAGAGAGAGAGAGTAAATATGCAAGTTATAAAAAATTTGCTATTTGGAGGTTTTAAGGCTGGTTTTGGGGGCGGGATCTGACGGGAACGCAGTCCCTGACCTAGCAACTGTCCTTCTGTGGTTAGCTTCGGTTCAGCAAGCGTGGCTAGTGTTGTGTTCAGCAGTTTTGGACCTATTCAATATCGTCCTGATGATCCTGCCCAGTACACTATTGTTTATAAACAGTGCGACAAATCAGTTAGTTGCTGGTTCAATCAAGAGCACTACAAAGTTGTGGACACATCTCAAGGTAGTTCTTTCACATTATGATTTGTTACTTTGCATTAAGTACAGTACTCAATGGCAGAAAATTTTCGCAATTTAAATGTTTCTGAATTTGATTGATTTTAAAGACACACAAATTTACTTTATTAATAAATTGGTAATAATTAAACATTAATCTTATTACCAAGTGTTTTTATGGAAATGGTCGCATAATATTTAAGCCTGTTATTACCCTCGCCCCCGGAGCGGGGTGGAGGGTATTGTTAAAGGCTTGGTACGTCTGTATGTATGTCTGCCCGCGGCTCTATTAATTGTAGTTTCCTTTATTTATTTATAGAGGTATCACCTAGCTCCCAGCAGTGCACACGAAATTGAAGCAGTCAGACCCTCACTGTTTAATGTTGCAGGGAACATTTTTCACCCCGAGAGGTGCACCCTAACTGATGAGCGGTTTGAAGAGTTGATGTTTGTAAAGTGTAACCAGTAACGAATTGTTTGATTTTTTTTTTTATTAATTGTTAACGAAATAGTTTTTAGTAATGGTCACTTTTGTTTATTTTTTACTTTTACAGTCTCAAAACGGGAAGAAATAATTAATTGATAGAAGTCACAACTAGCCAATTTGAAATTCGTATTTGTATTTGTATTTGCAAAAAGAAAGCTTCAAGTCTGTATTTGTATTTGTATTTAACAATTCTAAAATTACCATATTTGTATTTGTAGTTGACAAAATGTATTTGACCCCCAACCCTGAATATATTCGTGTGTGTGTGTGTGTGTGTGTGTGTGTGTGTGTGTGTGTGTGTGTGTGTGTGTGTAAAGGCTAACAAATTTGATTTATTACTAATATTTACAAATAACAGTTTCCTTTCCGTATGAATCCCAATTTATATTTCAATCTTTCAATTTCTTTCTCTCCCTCACTTCCCCAACCCCTTAGAAAGGGATCTTCAAATTCTTCAAGTGGACGCATTTGCACAAGAATTGAAAATCTTCAAAAATATTACCGATACAGATAAGAAAGAATTTTTTAGAGATAGAGTGCCAATATATAAATTGTTCTATAGGGATGTAACATACACACGCACGCACCCACACCCACACCCACGCATGGACACCCACACCCGCACATGGACACCCACATCCACACCCACACACACAAGAGAGAGAGAGAGAGACACACACACACAGACAGACAGACAGACAGACAGACAGACAGAGAGATCACTGTTTTTTTCATCTTTTTCATTTAGCTTTCTTGTAAAAATTCAAATAGAAACAGATTTATAAAATCCTTTTACAAACTTTGAATTAAATTTAAATTTACAAATACGAGTGTCCACTTTCAATCCCTCTTTTATTATATTATATATATACAGGGTGTCCCATAAGTCCGGCATCATAGGAGAAATTCATATTTTTCTATTTCTACAAACCATAATTCATATTTTTCTCTTTCTACAGGCCATAATGTCTGTGAGCAAGGAAGAACGAATCCATATAATTCTACTCATAGGAAATCGGAGTCAAAGAGAGGCCGCTGCTGAATTTAACAGACTGCATCCAGACCGCGAGCCAATAACACAGAGTTGTGTTAGCAGACTTGTTGCAAAGTTTAAGGAAACAGGATCCATAGAAGATAAACCAAGCAGTGGACCTTCAAGGAGGTCCACTGACGATGATACAGCGACTGCTATCCTGGCTCATTTTAACAGAAGTCCCAATAAGTCTCTTCGGCGATTGTCCGCCGAGACAGGAGTGTCGAAAAGTAGCATCCATCGCATTCTTCAGGCTCACAAATGGCATCCATATAAACTTCAGATCCTACAGAAATTAAGCGAAGATGATCCCGACCAGCGGATGGAATTTTGTGAATGGGCTAAGGAACAATACATATTGAGCACGTTCTGTAAATAAAAACTTTTGTTTTGCTTTTTTTATTATTTTTCCTATGATGCCGGACTTATGGGACACCCTGTATATATATATATATATATATATATATATATATATATATATATATATATGAAAATTATTTCACGAAAGTAACACGTGAAAAATATTTATGATGAATAAAACCACGAAGGAAAGGAAACACAAAATGGTGCTCAAGCGCTTTCGTCTAATGACATCCTCAGGAACACTGAAGTACATAAAAGGGTAACAGCCTATATATAGGTTACAGAAAGGAAAAAAAATAAATAAATAAAATAAATAACATAGTTTTTAGTAATGGTCACTTTTGTTTATTTTTTACTTTTACAGTCTCAAAACGGGAAGAAATAATTAATTGATAGAAGTCACAACTAGCCAATTTGAAACTCGTATTTGTATTTGTATTTGCTATTACTTATAAACTCTCCAAATGGCTTGTCAAAGTCTTGTCCCCCATTCTGGGAACTATCTCTGATTCACATGTAAAAAATTCCATGGATCTTACTGAAAAATTGAATAATGCACGTACTGAAACTAACGATAGATTGATCAGTTTTGATGTTTGTTCATTGTTTACAAAAGTGCCGATAGACGATATGCTTGACTTTCTCTCCCAAGAATTACATAAGTATGACCTATCACGACCTTCACACATTGTTTTGGAACTTATTAAGCTTTGCATCAAAGACTGTAAATTCACTTTCAATAACGAGTATTATCAACAAGTTTTTGGGATGGCCATGGGCAACCCCTTATCGCCCCTCCTCTCCAATATTTATATGGAGTTTTTCGAAATTACTTATATTCCGAGAATCCTGGGGGTTGGCATCCCGTGGTTGCGGTACGTCGACGATATTTTGTGTATCTGGCCCATGAATCGTGACCTGGATAACTTCCTCCTTCAGTTAAATGATCAAGTCCCCTCCATTAAGTTTACTTTAGAAGTGGAACAAGACAATTCAATCCCATTTTTGGATGTGCGTGTACATAGGGAAAGTCCAGGTTTTAAGTTTAGTATCTATCGGAAAACAACAAACAATTTGTCCTACGTACACTTTTACTCGGGACATGACACCCCCACTAAGAAGGCCATATTTTCATCAATGTTTCTCCGCGCCCTTAGGATCGCCAGTCCGGAATACATCGATGCCGAATTGGAAAAAATCAACGGTATTGGAAGTGATTTGTGTTATCCATCTGCGTTTATGGAATCTTGTCTCAACAAGGCAAAACGAACTTTCTATCGTGTCAATAATAACACTCGTACTTTGTCAAAAAATATTTTAGTACTTCCATTTTTCCCGGGCTTTTTAGGCATTGCTAATGTACTTAAACTTTTGGATATTAATGTAGTATTTTCATATAACAATATTGTGAAAAATATCATAGTAAAAAATAGCCCTACCAATAATTCAGGCATTATCTATAAAATTGGTTGTAAACAATGTGATTCCTTTTACATAGGTCAGACGGGAAAGGATTTGCACACACGTATAAAACAGCATCAATATTCCGTTAGAACAGGACAGTTATCCAGTGCCCTTTTTGTCCATTTGTCAGAGTTAGCCCACTGTATTGATTGGAATAATGCTTCAGTTTTATTCCATTCTAGCAACATCGTTAATAGAAATATTCTTGAGTCTGCCATTATCCAACTTTCAAATAACTTCAACATAAGCAAAGGTCTTTTTCAACTCGATCCTGTTATTTTGAATTCCTTCCAAACAGATTTAGATAAGAAGGGTAGAACACTAAATCTTTGGTAAACTTGTCTGCTACTTTATTAACTTTTAATTTGCATTTTATTTTTATATTATCGAAACCTGACCATAGGCAGAGTGTTAAAACCCGGGCAGTTTTCCAATATAAATTTGTATTTTTATAATCCATTTGATCTTGTGCTAAAAATCGATATTATTCCTTACAAATCTGTACGCCTCACTGATAATCCTTTAATTTTTAATTTTTAATTTTTATTTTTACTTCTCTGTTTATTGCATATATATATATATATATTATATATATATATATATATATATATATATATGTGTATGTATGTGTATATATAGATATGATGTATATATATATATGTGTGTGTGTATGTATGTATGTATGTTATTTATTTATTTTATTTTTTTTTTTTTTGTAACCTATATATAGGCTGTTACCCTTTTATGTACTTCAGTGTTCCTGAGGATGTCATTAGACGAAAGCGCTTGAGCACCATTTTGTGTTTCCTTTCCTTCGTGGTTTTATTCATCATATATATATATATATATATATATATATTAAAAGACTTTTAAGGACAAATTTGCTCGAATTTTTAGCTTATTCACAACAAAAATTAAATGACATAAAGACAAATTAATCATCAATATAATTCCCTTCTTTTTCTATAACCTCCTCCCACCTGTTGAAAATATTTTTTATGCCACGTTCGAAGAAATCCCTTGGTTTCGAGTTAAAAAAAAAGCGATCACTTCGTTTTCGATAGCTTCCCTGGATTGCAACTTTTGTTCATCTAGGTGGTGTTGCAGACTTCTGAATAAATGGTAGTCTGAAGGTGCGATGTCCGGAGAATAAGGTGGATGAGGCATTTTTTCCCAACCAAATGCCTCCAATTGGGCAGTGGTGATTCGAGCAGTGTGAGGGCGCGCGTTATCCTGGTGGAATAGAACACCTCTGCGATTAATTAATGCAGGACGTTTTTCTTGTAATGTCATCTTCAATCGTTGGAGTTTTTGGCAGTAGACTTCAGCCGTGATTGTTTGGTTATCTGGCAGAAGCTCAAAATGAATAATTCCTTGTATATTCCACCAAACGCATAGCAAAATTTTCTTTAGATGGGGCCCATTCCTTGGCTGAGGTTCGGCTTTCTTTCACGGCTAAGCCACTGATGTCGACGCATAATATTGTTATAGAGGACCCATTTTTCATCCCCAGTGACGATCCGATTCAAAAACGGTGCCTGCAGTTGCCGAGAATGCAGTGATGTGCAAATATCGATCGATGTTGAAGATTCGCTTATGACAAATCATGCGGAACCCATTTTCCAACCTTCACTACTTTTCCTAACAGCTTCAAATGATGATGAATGGTCATATGGCTAACGCCGAGTTGCAGGCCAAGTTCTCTTACAGTTACCGTTGGGTTTTCCTCCACTGTTGCTTTCAGCAACTCTTCATCTAACTCATTTGGTCGTCCTGTTCGTTGATAAAATAATCTTTCAGATTGAAGTCTCCATTTCTGAACTTCTCAAACAATCTCCTACACATCCATTCGTTCACAACATCATTTCCATAAACTCTTTAAATGTTTTTTGCGGATTCACTAGCGTTAGATCCTTTATGGAACTCATACAGCATCACATGTCGAATATGCTCTTTCGTGGGCTCCATGTTTTTTCAATTACTGTAATATCGTAGGGGTGGCGTTGTAATTGTATGGAAAACACCAGAGAAAATATTCATTAACATAATCCTACACTAGCCTAAGTCATTCTGTATCGTGATAAAACATGTGCGAACCTGTCGCCGCGTGTATTTTGCAACATTTCTAAAACTATTTCAAATTATCTCGAGGTTATTGTATTATCTATCGTCCGTTTTCTAATCGAGCAGAATTTATGTTACAACCTGATATTTTATATATCTTGGTTAACCATGGTTTTGCTTTTCACCGAATTGTTCATTCTGACGAAGATCAAGCTTGTAGCTTAGACCTTGGACCTCAGCTTAACGTGGAATCTGAACCACGACCCACCACGGGTGGTCAGAAATTACAAAGTTCTTGCCCGGACTCGATCTCACGACCTCCCCCTCAGCAGCCCAGCGTCTTAGCCACTAAGCCACCCAGGGTACCCATTTATCTACGAAACTATTTTTTCTGGAAGGATGAAGAGATGGGTAAGCTGCGCGTCGACTGCTTTTACCGGGAATCTCACCGGGGCGGTGGTTTTGTAGTCAGCAATGCTAACCACTAATATATATATATCGGGTGGCCACAAAAAACTTTACTTAATTCAAAGTTTAATAACTGCAACAATTCAAAACTTATGCGATTGAGCTTTGGCACACATTAACAGATGGTTATAATCTATAATTGCTGGAATTTTCAAATATGTAGGTTCTATAGTTTTGTTACAGTGAACAATTTAAAAGCATATGTCTAAAAATAGCATGCCGAAGAAAATGAATTTGAACTTACAAAATTTACTTAAACAAATGGTCAATGTGACCACCTCCCTGTTGGTAAACTGCCCTCAATCGCTTCTTCCACGAGGAGATGCACTTTCGAACCTCATCTAAAGTGATATCCTCCCATGCTCTACTGATTTTCTCCTTAAGTTCATCTTCGGTGAATTTGTCTTTCTGGCTGCCGTAAACCTTCACCATGAGGGAATCCCATACTGAATAGTCCATCGGATTACAGTCGGGAGACTGAGGCGGCCATTCATCCTTTTTGATGAAATTAGGGGTCTCTTGCTCTAGATGATTTTGGGTCGCTCGGCTTGTATGGGCGGGTGCCCCATCTTGCTGGAAAATGTAGGCCTCATCAGGATACAGCTGACGACAATCAGGAAGTAACCCATTATCTAACAGGTTGATGTAGCGCTCAGAGTTAACTTTAGTTTCGTTTGTGGCAATAAAATGAATTCGTGTTTTCCCTTCCATGAAATTCCCCGGCCGATACCATTACTTTTCTGCTGAATCGTGAGGTGTTTCATGATAAAGCCTGGAGGGAGGAATGTCCTTTTTCCTTGAACCATAACCCTGTCATTTTGCCTGTTTTTGGCCACCTCCAACGTGAAATCCTTTTCGTCTGTAAACACAACTTTTTGCACGTCTTCAGCTGAGTAGCGTTCATATAGGGATTTACAGTGGGTCTTTCTACGCTGTCTTTACATTCTGATCACGCCGAGAAACTCGAATTCTTTGTAGGCCTTCAATTTCAAACGTTTTACAATCCCTTGTACAGAGGAGCGAGAAATCCCAAGGTCGTACGAATCTGTCTCTGGGAGCGATGAGTTCCTGGTGTATTCTCCTGGGATTGAATCAGTTCCTCCACGGCAGCCTTATTTTCTTCTGTTGAAACACTTTTGGGCCTGCCGCTGCCGGGTTTTCTAGCTGTTGATCCAGTATTCTTTATCTTTCTTATTAAGTTATAAACACTTTGACGAGTCCAGTTCTTTGCGGGGAATTCTCGGACATCCTATTTCCATTCCAACCTTTTCCTTGACACATGCTTCTATGATGGCTTTATCACTTTTACTTAACGTCATGCTGGCGGGGTTTTAGCGGAAAAATAAAAAGAAAGCAAATTCACATTAGGTTTAGCTACGCACCCGCGCGCGTGTCATACTACGCTACATTAGGTTTAGCCTACGCTAGCGCACGTACGTGTCAGATGCACACCCAGGCATGCTATTTTAGACATATGCTTTAATTGTTCACTGTAACAAAACTATAGAACCTACATATTTGAAAATTCCAGCAATTATAGATTATATGCATCTGTTAATGTGTGCAAAATCTCAATCGCATAAGTTTTGAATTGTTGCAGTTATTAAATTCAATTAAGTAAAGTTTTTTTGGGCCACCCGATATATATATATATCATATATATATAATTATATATACACACACAGTGTATATATATATATATATATATATATATATATATATTATTATATATATGAAAATTATTTCACGAAAGTAACACGTGAAAAATATTTATGATGAATAAAACC
>JAJOZX010000954.1:392500-422500 GCA_023014485.1 Bathynomus jamesi
CATGTTTCAGTTTATGTTCTATGATACCATGCTCACACTTTTCGAATGCTTTAGCAAAATCCGTGTATATCACATTATAGTTCTCATTGTTTTCAAGGGCATCGTTTATACTGTTCCAATGCTTTATTAGCTGTGATAGGTACGATCTTCTTGATCGGAAACCATACTGGTTCTCATTGAATCTTTCCTGTCTCCAAAATGTCATAGATTTTCTCTCTAACTATTCTTTCAAATATCTTCGTGAGCTGAGATGTCAGTGACACTTTTTTTAGTTCTTTGCATGAGATTTGTCTTCGCCTTTATATATAAATGACAATATTCGCTCTCTTTATGATGCCCGGTATTTCTCCTGTATCCAGAGATCTTCTCCAAATCCAATACAGGGGTGTAGGCTTTTCATTCTTACTATTTTTAATCACTGAAGCGTCCCATTTGTCAGGATCTGCAGCCGAATGTTATTTCATTTGTTCTATAGCTTGCGCTATATCCCCTGGGACAAAGTCAAAATCAGTTATATTCTTTTCTTGTAGCCTCTGTTCAAAGAAGGTATTGTGATCAGAGACCACTTTGCCACTTTTTAAGGTACTGAAAACTGATTCATACTGAGCTCTCAATATTTCAGATATTTCCTTAGGAGCGTCGGTTAGTTCATTATCTTCATTTCTTAAGGGCCCGATAGTGGCTCGAGTTCCTACTTTTCGCAAATTTATAGAAGTATTCTGGATTTATCTTTATTACTTCTATTTCCTTAATTTTGTAGCTGCTCTCTTTCTTTTGCGGAATATTGTTCGCTTTTGCTTCTCCAAATAGCTCCTCATTCATTTTTCACACACACACACACACACACACACACATATATATATATATATATATATATATATATATATATATATATATATAATATATATGAAAATTATTTCACGAAAGTAACACGTGAAAAATATTTATGATGAATAAAACCACGAAGGAAAGGAAACACAGAATGGTGCTCAAGCGCCTTCGTCTAATGACATCCTGAGGATGTTCCTGAGGATGTCATTAGACGAAGGCGCTTGAGCACCATTCTGTGTTTCCTTTCCTTCGTGGTTTTATTCATCATAAATATATATATATATATATATATATATATATATATGAAATACTCGGAAATATGAGGAAGTACTCGGACGGGGGGGGGCGTTAGGTAGAAGACAGGGAGTGTGCTGGAACTCCTGTTTCTCCTGTCATTGTCCTCCTTGCATAAATGTCCCCACTTCTGGATCCCCCGCCTCCGATACCGGAACGCAGACATGGGAAGCGGGTCTGGTTCTGCTACTGCCCATTCGAGTTGTTCTGGGCCTTTGCCTGATTCACTTTTCATAAACTTCTGCAATATTCGTGGCCTTCCATCAATTTTTCTGTTCAACACCACCTCTCCTCTAAACCTCACCTTTTCTTCCGCACTGAAACTCAAGTGTCTAAGACGACTGACAGCAACCCTTTTTCTGTACCCTCCTACTTCCTTTATAATCAATTTTATTCCAAAGATGGATGTTGCGTATATGCACGCAAAGACCTAACTTGCTCTAGTATTCTCGAACTTGAATCCTCCGAATTCTACACCCTCTGGCTACGGCTTACATGCCAATCTGAAACTAAATACATCTGCGATGTTTAAATTTCTCCTAATTCTACGGACTATCCAAAATTCTTTGACAACTTCAATTCCAAAGTGAAATACATTTTATCACACTTTGTTCACCACCACCACCTTTGGCTTTCCTCCCATTTCACTGACATCCCTGGTGAGTTAGCTTACAATTTCTCTATCCTAAATGACCTACAGTAGAACAGATTGTAGAGCACTCAATTCGTATCCTTGATCGCCTTTGGATTTATTTCTCACACCTCATCCTTCTTCTTACTCTATTAAACTTTTTTCCATTGGGCTCCTCCGACCACAATCTTATATCTTTTTTTTTTTAATGCATGAAGGAGGGGCCAGAACGCACAAAGTATTAAATAATTTTGTAAATAAATGTACGAAAACTTTTGTATTTTAACTTCTTTTCTTTTTTATTTTCCTCGACTTCTTTGATGTTTTACAATACAGCCGATGTTGGAGTTAAACTAATGTTTTTATTTGCTAAATTTTCCGAACGAACGGTAAACTTTTCATACTGTAACCATCGTATGCGTGGTATAAAAGATATGGAGGAATAAAACTGAAAAATTTCTCTGTACGAATACTTAGGAGCGCCACTGTGTTTATATATATTGTATATAGTATATTAAAAATATTTCTTATGATTCCGGACTTTTGAAACACCCTGTATAATGGCGTTCAAATTTATGGAATTATTCATTTTTGTCAAGCATGATAGTTCTTATATTACTAATACAAATGTAGCATTATGTTCTGTTTTTTAGGCAGATAATTTTTTTATGTAGAAAGGAGATGCCAACGGCGGGTGTCCGCAGAAATGCCCCCCTTTATAAGAAAGAGATCCAAAATCAAGGTCTGATGATCTCTCTCTCTCTCTCTCTCTCTCTCTCTATATATATATATATATATATATATATATATATATATATATAGTACAGTCTTTACAGCCACACCTATATGTACAGTCTTTACAGCCACACCTACACTTTTCCTCCTAAGTATATATATTGTAATGTATATGGTTGTAAATTTTGACTTGGTCCGCAATCGATATGGACCGTGACATATTTTTGGTTGGCAAGGTACTGGTATTGATGGATACTGTAATGAAATTGACTGGATTCTTTGGATCTGATATATTTGCATGTCGGTTATAAATAGATATAGAGTGTAACATATTTGTGGATAGTAGTCTATTATGACTTGATCCTCTGGATCCAGAGATTCTATCTTTAGTTTTAAATCGATAATTAATTAGTTTTAAATTGATAATTATTTAGTTTTGTAAAAATACAGGCAGTTTTTATATAAATTTCTTATGTTCGTGTGGTTCGGAACCTACGTAAAATTGTAGGTCCCCTCCGCCACCACGGAGGACATACACAATACACAATTACGAACACAGTTAGGTAGACCAGCCATGAGTGGATCCTAGGGTCTTTATTGGTCTGAAACATTATAACATTATAACATTATAACATATATATAATATATATATATATATAGGGTGAACCAAATGTAGGTGGACAGTAAATGATAACGTTTATTTTGAGAATACATATTTAATTTTTTTGTATACTATAATACAAAATAAAATTTAAATAAATTTAGTTATAATATTTAATATAATAAAACACAAACACCATAGTTATAATGAACACCATAGTTATAATATAATATAACACAAACCGTATTCAACCTACTGTCCACCTACTTTTGGTTCACCGTATATATAAATTTTAAAAAGATTGTGTAGTGTGTAAAATACATGTATGTGTAGTGAAGAACAGAGGAAGAAATTGTGTATTGAGAGTTTGCTGGACTGTTCACTAAATGTCACACAGAAAAAGATCAACTAAAGAACACAATGACAGGAGAAACGAGAGTTCCAGCACTCCCTATCTCCTGCCTAACGTCCCCCTCGGAGTGCTTCCCAGGTCGATTGGTGTCTACAATCTCCTCCTCATGTCAAAATATTTATTTTCCAATAAAGGAATAACATTTTAGAAAAAATCAAAAAAATTTTACTTCATGAAGATCAAAAACATTGAGAAATAGCAGGAAAAGTTGATGTCTCACTGACCTGACATCAGCTGACATGGTACAACTGGCATTGTGAGGTATGAAAAAGGGAGGATAATAGAAAAACAGGATAATCACGTTGTTTTACAAAACAAACATTGAAACAGCTGAGCAACATTTCAGAAAAAAACTCAAAATCTTTGTTGTGTATGAGTAAGGTCAAAAGTATGGAGAAATAGCATGAAAAGTTGGCGTCTCACTGACATCAGACATGGTACAGCTGGCATTGTGAAGAGTGAAAAAGGGAGGAGAACAGAAAAAGAGGATAAACATGTTATTTGCAAAGCAAACGTTGAAATAACTCCAGAAAAGAATGTCACCTGAAACTGAAACATTTCTTTTTCAACATATAGACACGTTTCAGGGAGGTTGATTTAATGAGACGATTCGCTGCCAGAAAGCTTCTGCTACGCCATGGAAACAAGGTCAAACATCTGGGATGGACATGATTGCATAACGATCAGTATGCGCATGGGAAGGTCTTGTAAAACAAATGTGCATGTATCTATTCACGCCTGTGAATCTGTTTTCTGTTGATAATTTTAAAATGTTAACATTCGTAAGCAGTTAGGTTCAATGAAAAATTACAAAATCCATTTACTGCATATTAATAAACTCTAGAACAGCCTTAACCATTCGTCACTTATAATGAGGTACGGCGTATGTCGTGTGAAGTTTACTCATGTACTATAATAGTACGATTACCAAACGACTTAAAATACTGGTGAAAATTTTAAACAACGTAGTTCTTCTTTCCAGTATACTGTACTGTACCGCATGGAGAGAAATATTTTAGTCAATTTCCTAGTCGTTCTATAGAGGTTAGTTAAATTACTATGGTTAGTTAAATTTATCCTAAGTTTAGAGAAAAATATCACGAAATCATTAGTCGATTGACGATCTTTACTCGTAAAAAACTCTTCGTAATTCCTTTTGCGGTGAAGTGATCAGTTTATTAGTTAAATGAAATTTAATTTGAAACCAATCAACCGAACAAGATCTCAAACCGATGAAGAAAGTCATTCAACTTTTTAACTGCATCTACCTACAGGGTGTCCCGTAAGTCTGGACCCATAGGGAAAAATAATAAAATTACAAAATAGTCCAAAAATTTATTTATAATATATTTTTTTATTATTTTTATTATTATTTTTATTATTTTTTTATTATGATCTTACTCCGCTGGAGTTTTATTTGTGGGGCCACTTGAAAGCCAAAGTGTACGAGGTCAAACTTCAGAACATTTTCCACCTTAAAGCACGCATTGTGGAGGCGTGTCAAGAAATTTCTGCGACTGTGATTCAGAAAGTGCTGTCGCAGTGGAGATTGCGTCTTCAACTATGTGTGCGACACAACAGCGGACACTTTGAACAGATTATGTAATAAATTTTTGGACTATTTTGTAATTTTATTATTTTTCCCTATGGGTCCAGACTTACGGGACACCCTGTAGTTCGTTTGACTAGTAGATAAAACTTAATAGTATATCAACTGACCTCCTTACTTCATAATAAGGAACAGTGTATCTGACTGTTCTCATATTTTAAGTGAGTAATCTGCTTATTGATACGAGTGATATCAATAGAGTAATAGTGTATTGACAAGTAACTAACATTTACTGACATATTATTTGACTACTTTACTTGTTAAGGAAATACAATGCATCTGACTACTCTTATATATTTCGCAAAACTAATCTAATCATGTGTATACATAAAATGTACAAATATTTTAGTTACCCTTCTATTATAAAAAATGTGGTTACAAATTTAACCAAATAATAATCTAACGTGATAATAATATAAGGTAATTTGGCAATTATTGTGTTTGATATAATAATTCAAGCATTTCTTCTAAAAGTTTTCAAGTGAGTTTACAACTTTACGATATTTATACTCGCGTATGCTAAAATAATCTGCTGATTTTGACTAAAAGAGCTAATTTGTTCATTAATGAGTATCAGTGTGTACGACACTTCTTTTGGACAAAGTGGCATGGTTTTCCTTTTATATTTCCCATTTAAATTATACTCTGTTTTGTAGTCTAACTACTAGTTAACCTGAATAGAAAATAAGTTATTCGACCATCACTATGAAACGCCTTATTATCCATATGATTCGTTTCGCTTTTCAAAGTTTAGTTTATCTAATAATTAACCATAAAATGAAACTAACAAACTGATATAAAAGAAGAGCGAACAATTTGTCATTTGAAATGTTTCAAGAAAATTAAATAAGTCAATTTATTTTGCATCGCCAAGGAAGGAACGGGTTCGTCCCGAGACTACTTGAAAATTAATTACTTCTGGTTTAATGAACGATGTTATAATTCTTTTAGGTCAACTAACTCAGAAGCTCAGTTTTGAAACTGGATGCGTCGGATTATCTTAACATATCTTGTAACCTTAACATAACCTTAACCTTCTAACCTGAAAGGTTTGTTAGTGAAGCATTATAAATACAGTACTTACTCAGATATCCGTGATTGAGGGGCAGTCCATAATCACGGATAAATCGATTCCACGGTTAACTCAGTATACCCCGCTACAGTGGAAGGTGCTACCACACATAGTATTATTCTATTACAGTATGATATACAATTAAATAGTTTATTGGGCTGGCGGGAGGCGATATAAACACCGCGCCAAATCACGGCTACCTCGGTGGCATGATCACGGATAAGTGCACAATAGTTAGAATTAGTAAATCACGGTTAACTTGATTCACGGTTGAGTGAATAGCGCATAACTGCGTGAATAGATAGGGTGTTATCTACCGGATCTGAAAAATTTGCTTTGCCCGCAAATATTTTATATAACTAAGCAAGTTATTTTCATATATATATATATTAATTTTATAATTTCACCTGATTATCTTTACAAATGTAATTATTTAAAATTCAGTTTAATTTTTTAAGTAAAAATGTTTAAATTTAATGTTAATTTAATGTCACCTCAGTTTTTAATTAATTCTAAAAAAATTTCACCTAAATTTTAATTTTTATTACATTATTTTAAACTTAATTTAATTTTTTATTTTATATTTCATTTCAACTTGTCTTAATTAATAATTACATGTCGCAATATTTCGGATTTGGGAAAAAGCCTTCAGCATTTAAATTTTTAACTTTTTAAGTTAAATTTTAGATTATTAAATGTAATTTTACAAAAATACCAACATAAAATATGTTTATGGCTTTTTCAACTCTAATATTTTTGTACAGATGATGGCGTAAAATGTCGAAACGCCCACACAGTAATAAAAACATGATATAAATAATGATTTTTAAGTATTATTGTCCTACTTCTTTTGAAGTTCCAAAAGAATACACCGATGTCGATTACTTTCAACTTGGCATCATTCCTATTTCTCATTCTCGGTCCAAAGATGAGAATGCTCAAAGAGAGAATTCCGGCTTTGGGAAAGGAGCTTCTTGATTTTGTAAAAGGTAAAAATGGGGTGGGGTAGGGGTGGGAGTGGCGCAATTGCAACCCCGAGGAGTACTCTCGATGATGAGAAATCCTATACAGTGGCAAAGAATCGATTTGAGAATAGACTCCTGTAAGAGTCCTTCTTTTGAATTTCTCATTGTTAGACGAAAACTGAAGTGGGAAAATAGTTTATATATATATATATATATATATATATATATATATATATTCTTTCTTTTTAAAGCAAGAAAAATATTAAATAAAATTGCCAAACGCCAAAATATATTTCTCGCTCTTGGTAAAGAAACCAGTGTTGTTGCCAAATTTCGAGAATAAATACATTTTTCGTTTCATTTAATTATATATACAGGGTGTCCCAAAAGTCTCCATACATAGGGAAAATTAGCACTTTTTAGCAAAATGTAACTTTATTTACAAAACATTCCCTACATGATTGCCATTTCTTTGTAAACACACACGGATGCGTCTCTCCCACTCATGGTAAACTCGTGTTAACACATTTGGTGTTATGGACGTAATTGCACTTCGAATGCGTTCCTTTAGGGGTTAGGCGATCCATGTTCTGTATCTTTTCCTGGTACATTACGTCCATAACACCAAATGTGTTAACACGAGTTCACCATGAGTGGGAGAGACGCATCCGTGTGTGTTTACAAAGAAATGGCAATCATGTAGAGAATGTTTTGTAAATAAAATTACATTTTGCTAAAAAGTGCTAATTTTCTCTATGTATGGAGACTTTTGGGACACCCTGTATATATATATATACATATATACACACAGACCGTGCATGGAACAAGGAACTCTTCTGGGAAAATTAAATCCACTATAGTCCGAATAAGTAACGGTAAATGACAAACACTATAGTTTTTTCTTTTTCATGATGTCAGCCCGACGTGTGCAACGGGTCACTCGCAAAGAGGTCCCAAAAATACCGCTTCCCTCACCAGCTATCTGCAAAGCAGATAGAATCCAGCTTTGGGACAGGATCTAGGGTTTAAAGCAGCCTAGCCCCGCTCCCATCATGAAACGGACATGTTATGTGCCTTGAAAAATGGACGCTCAATTCTGCCAGTTGAGGTTTAAGTTTTGTTTTTGGCTAAAAATATAATAGTTACCCCCCTTTTTCTTTGATGTATTCAATCCGACGTGAATGCAACGAGCCTTTTGCTTGTGTTGAGGTTCTAAATTTAGCGGGGCTAGGCTGCTTTAAACCCTAGATCCTGTCCCAAAGCTGGATCCTATCGGCTTTGCAGATAGCTGGTGAGGGAAGCTGTATTTTTGGGATCTCTTTGCGAGTGACCCGTTGCCCACGTCGGGCTAACATCATGAAAAAGAAAAAACTATAGTGTTTGTCATTTACCATTATTATTCGGACTATAGTGGATTTAATTTTCCCAGAAGTGTGTGTGTGTGTGTGTGTGTGTGCGTGTGTGTGGTGTGTGTGTGAGTGTGTGAGTAAACTGAACACAAATATATATATATATATATATATATATATATATATACTGTATATATATATATATATATATATATATATAATTTATTTTTAAGTGGACATGGGGAATAGCAACATTAGCAACACTTGTTTAAGAATAACGCCAACTGGTTTCGTTCAAAGAATCCTAAAATGTTTGAAAATACTTTCACAACATTTTCGTTTAATTCTACATTACAAAAAATAAACATACATGTGTGTGCACACACACACCACACACACACACACACATATATATACAACACATGTATGATATGATCGTGTGCTATCATAAGAATTAATAAGAAAAATGAATTCTCTTTTCTCAAAAGAAAAAGTAATTGAGAATCAAAATTTACAGTTCGTTTAAGACGAGATTATGAAGTCCAAAAATCCTTCTTATTCATTAAATAAATTTTATTCGTCACTTTGTAATTAATTGTCCTTTTAAATATAAGAAGAATGTGTAGAATAATTTTAGGGAGTTCCGTGGTATGTTTGTCAAATACTTGTATGATATAGTAGTTCCCGGCGCCGATTTCCGATCGTGCGAAGGTCAGACTCGTGTCTCTCTCTCTCTCTCTCTCTCTCTCTTACGGTGATTACAAAGTCCTTGTGCAACTTTATACTTTAATAACTTTTCATGTACATACAATGGGAACAAACATAACCGCCCTCTTTCTCGATCCATCGTTCAATCCCATTTTCCAAAGACCTGAAAACATTTTCCAGTTGCTGCTCAGTGATTTCATGAATTGCATTTTTGATTCTGGTCATAAGATTATTTGAACTTATGACCGGTTTTGATGGATAAACAACAGTTTTAACACGACCCCATAAAAAGTAGTCCACTGAGGACAGGTCAGGTGAACGAGGTGGCCAAGCAAAAATTGGTTTACCTCTACTGATCCACGTTTTTCTTTCGAAAAACCAACAGTCAGTGGTGAACGTTACCTTGCAATGTCGCAGAATGTCTTTACCCCTGAACTAAGACGACCAAATCTTTCAAATAGCACCTTTTGTCAGTAAGTCGATGCTCCCTGCCACTATACTTTGAATGTGCGATAGTTCTTGAATGAAGTCATCCCATTTTTCCTTGGGCTAACCTAGAGTGGAACTTAGGGTTTTTGTTAACCCGTAACTCCGTAACACCATTCAAAATTCCACTCGATAAATTCCTAAAACAAGTCCCTGACCAGCTGTTCCTCCATCTCCTCCTTTCTCTGATTTTATTATGTCTGAAATTAGAATCTCTCCCAAAGATGTTTTTCTGCCCTACCTGGGCTCAGGTATACATTTATTACAAAAAAAAAAACTGACCCTAAAATACAACCCACAAATCAAATTGTTAAAACTTTTCATAGAATATTCAAAGCTGACAAATTCTATAACCCAACATTAGCGAACTTTTTACCGATCCTAAAACATAAACCAGTTACTGTATTAATATTAAATTCAGTGAAAAGACATGTTTTTCAATGTTTTCAATAAATTACTACATAAAAAAAAAAAATTTTTGGCGGAGGAACAATGAATTGAATTTTTATGTAATAATAAATTTTATGAATAATAATCACTTTAATTTTACAAAAAAAATATTGTTTATTTCAGGATTCATTTGTAAATATTAATTTTTTTTTTATTTTAGTTCTTTGAAACTGTCTTCATAAAGTGTGTGGGTTAAACGTTAGAGATAAAATAAGTAAAGCTCTTTTTATTATTTTACTCAAAGACTGACAGACAAAATTTTGAAAGTAGCCAGAAAAATCTTTAGAAATGTGGAGAATTCCCTAAAACACTGTTGTTATTATTATTATTATTATTATTATTATTATTATTATTATTATTATATATAAAACTTACTGACCAACTTCCTTGTGTTTCATTTCGAAATGATTACCCATTTTTTTCCGGGCGCGCAAAAGAATTAATGGCATGAAGCCTATTACTAAAATAAAGTTTGTCAAATACTTTTGAGGGACAGATAAAAAAAAAAATGGCATCCTGCAATGATGCCGAACTTCGAGACTCCATTAAAGAAAGAAATAAACTGAGAGACATGTCACTTCTCTAATTATAATGCCATAACCAATGCGCCTAATAGCCCTGATCCATTATCGCTATCTCTGAAGAAGAAGAAGAAGAAGAAGAAGAAGAAGAAGAAGCGAAAGAAAAAGAAGATTTTTTTTTACCAATTCATTAACTAATGCGTGCGAATGTATTTCTAACTCTATTTATTTGTCTGTCTATCAGCCTTATACCTTATAGATATCTCATGTTGTCTGTCTATCTATCAAGTTGACAAAAGTAAATGGACACTACAGTGATTGTTCTGAAGAACAAATGACAAAGCTCATCAATGTAATACCACAACGTGTGTCAACTTTACATAATGGAAAGGAGAAAGTAACACGATTCTAAATATATTCATTCAATAGATCTCTTATTATTTATTTACTTCTATTATTAAACCAAAAACTATGGCAAAAAACCGAATGGGTCTACCTTTGTCAACCTTCTATATACACACACGCACACATGTGTGTATATATATATATATATATATATATATATATATCAACGTAAAGAACGACGCTTGTATAGGAGAATATTCCGCGCAAGATGAGAGAGAGAGAACGAAACAAATGAAAAAAATGAGGTAACCACCCGGGAATCGAACCCGGGATCTTCCGATTGCCGCGGAATATTCTCCCATACAAGCGTCGTTCTTTACGTTAATTATACTGCGTGTTTGCAGTTTAAATGTGTATATATATATATATATATATATATATATATATATATATATATATATATATATATATATATATATATATATATATGATGCGAACCCACAGGGAAAAAGAAAAATGATTCCAAGGCCTTTCCTGTATTCAGAAGTACATGAGCGCTTTAGAACTATCCCATTTGATACTATGATTACATCTGTACATATGGTTAAATAATGCATTAGAATTATTTGCTGTTCTACGTACATATTTATGCTGTTTTAACCTGATACCCTGCAATCATAGTATCAAGTGGGATACGTCTAAAGCGCTCGTTAAAAACACAGATATAATTGAAAGGAATATTCTAGAATGTGCATTTATCCATTTTAAAAATAATTTCAATAACAGTGCGGGAGTGTATAAAATTGACAATATCCTGTTAAAATACCTTTTGCCTTTAATCAACTCTTGTTAATCATGTGCTAATCTTTTTATTTCTCTGTCCCGTTGTACATATGTATATATTTTGGTCATCTCGCCTTCTCCCTTTATTTCCTGACGAGGTGTACTTCTGAATACACGAAAGGGCTTGGAATCATTTTTCTTTTTCCCTGTGGGGTTTGCATCATTCATTCATTTCACGTGTGTAATTGTGAAATTCATCCCATATATATATTATATACTGTATACCTACACGCGTGTTTAATCACACTGAATTTATATAACTTTTTATTAGTAATATAACTAATCTTCTTATAATATCAACTAATTCAGTTTTGTCTCTAATGACTGCAAAATAAACTTCCACATTCGGTTACCTCGGAGACAAAAGTTATACTTCAAGACCTTCCCAACGAGAAATATCTCTCTCTCTCTCTCTCTCTCTCTCTCTCTCTCTCTCTCTCTCTCTCTCTCTCTCTCTATATATATATATATATATATATATATATATTATGAGATGTAGCTATAGCCGTGTTTATTCGTCTAAAAGAGACTGAACGCAAACTAATATCAGAAGGTTTTTTCATAATTTAACGTTATTGCAATTTCCTTTTACGAACGAATGACTGCTCAGGATGCTTCACTTCATAGATTGGTAGATATATATCACTTCGCTATTGTATCAATTACAAGAAAAGCAGGTATAGCCTTGCAATTAAATTGGAAATAATGATTTTAGTGCTCCCTTGAAAGGAAATTTTAGAATGCGGGTTCTACGTAGATCGATGTTAGGGCCCCATTTATATAAATATGTTTAAGGGAAGAGTCAGTGAAGAGGTTTAGTCATGAAGAAGGTTCAGTTCGAGATTTAATTAAGCGGTTTCGAGGCTAATCTATCTATAAATAAAACAACTTTGCGCGGTTTTGAGCGGAGTTGAGCGGAGTAACAAATATCTCTTTCGTTCAATCGCCTGTTATGATTGGCTTACTCGCGTAAAGTGTGTGGAGCTAATGTTTCTCGCTCAGTCGTCCGTTAAGGTCGGATCTATTACGATGGGCGGCGTTAAAAATTACGAAGTGATCACAAGCCCTTCCGGTAGGGTAGGGAGCCGAAGGCACGGCTTGTCTAAATAAAGAAAGTCTTGAAAATTTGTTCAAACCAATACAAGCAATAACTCTGTCTTCTCCTCAACAACTGATGTTATAATGTTATAATGTTATAATGTTTCAGACCAACAAAGACACTAGGATCCACTCATGGCTGGTCTACCTAACTGTGTTCGTGTATTGTGTATGTCCTCCGTGGTGGCGGAGGGGACCTACAATTTTACGTGGGTTCCGAACCACAAGAACATAAGAAATTTATGTAAAAACTGCCGGTAAATTGGCAACGACCAATTTTTACGAAACTAAATAATTATCAATTTAAAACTAATTAATTATCGATTTAAAATTAAAGATAGAATCTCTGATCCAGAGGATCAAGTCATAATAGACTACTATCCACAAATATGTTACACACTATACCTATTTATAAGGGACATGCAAATATATCGGATCCAAGAATCCACTCAATTTCATTACGGTATCCATCAAGTCACGGTCCATATCGATAGCGGACCAAGTCAAAATTTACAATCATATACATTACAATATATACACTTACGAGAAAAAGAGTAGGTGTGGCTGTAAAGACTGTACAGTAATGTAGAAATGTGTGTGCACCCATTTTGGGTCTCCCATTTAAAGGTGTTTGTGGGGCAAGTGAAGATCATGAGTTTTTCAATACCTCACAGTACTATGGGGGGCACCGCTCGGCAGAGGAATCTCTTTAAATGGGGTGTGTAAGGACAGAGAGTATCCCCTAACCCAAGACGCTGCCTCCCTATATCCCACAACACTTGTGTTGAGCTGTGGGATCTAACCCCAGAAAGCCTTAATTTTACTACCTTAAACTATACCCTTTCTATCAACATATGCGTCTAATCGATTTTTAAACATGTTTATAGACGTGCTACTAATTACTTCTACCGGCAAACTATTCCAGCTATTTACTATTCTATGCGTAAAAAATTGTTCAAGGATTTTGAATAGTGTGAAAGAGAGAAACTTACCATCAATCGTGATAAGACTCAATGAAATGATATGAATAAACATTCTCAGAATGAATTCGAGAGTGGCCTGAGTCCGAGCAATCACAGTAGAAAACTAATCAAAGAGGGAAGTCGAACCAAGAAGTTTCATAAACGGAGCCCGATAGCCAACCAACCGAGCCACAGTCATGGTAAATAGATGCGCCCAGTATAGTTTAATAAGAAAAACCCAAAATCTGAAACTCCATTTACTGAAGCTGTTAACCATCTCATATTTTCTCCAAATTGTAGTTTATTGTCGTGGAAAAATTAAAAAATTAAAAATTTAAAAATATTTAAAATATTTAAAAAGTGACAGAGTTTTAAAATTGTTTACGCATTTTATGAGGCATTAATATAATCATAGTATTCTAATCTGAATATACCGTTGGGAGCATGGAAGCTTTTTAGGCAAAATTATTGATTTATTTATTATATAAAAACGTGAAAGTGCCAAGTAATAGTAATAGTGATAAAAATAATAGTAATAGTTATGAAAATAATAGTAATAATAGCAATAATAATAATAATAAATACAATATAAAGTTTACAAAATGTTATATAATTTTAAATTAAATGATTTATTGTATATTTCGTAGAAGATAAATGATGCTTAATAAAAAAACATAAAAAAATAATAAATTACAAAATTAAGTGCTTAATGAAATTAACATATTTTAAATAGTTGATTATAAAATGGAGACTTCCTTACTTTGGTAAAAATGCATTAGTGAACTTATAACTTGTAGACAGCTCTTTACCACAACGGCCCATTGCTAACTAATGGCTTATACAATCATCCATCTTCCATGAAGATTCACAAAGAAATATCTAAAATTCAGAATTGCCAACAGTCTCTAATCAATAAACAGCCAACTACTAATAAAAATTTAAAATTCTTGAAGCTTAAGTTGAACCCAAAAAGTTCTAAATTATTTTTGTAAATAAACGTACGAGGATTTTTTTTATTTTCCTCAAATTCTTTGATGTTTTTCATTATGTGTTGGAGTTAAGCTAATTTTTTTATTTGCTAATTTTTTCCAAAGGCACAGTAAGCTTTTTGTAACTATCCTGTGTATATGTTACGCCCAAACATCGAAATCGCTCAGTCAGCGAAAAAAACAGCCACAACGAGTTGTGGACGATTCGAATATGACCACAACGCGTTGTGGATGATTTGAAAATTATTGAATACCCGGTTAGGTTAATTGAATGCCCGGTTAGGTCAACTGTACGCCCTTGACGATTGGTTAGGTTAAGTCGTGATATTTTCGTTAAAACTAACGAAAATATCACGGCTTAACCTAACCAATCGTCAAGGGCGTACAATTAACCTAACCAGCAGTCAGTTAACGTAACCAGTTGGTTAATTTTTACATTTACGTCTCATTCTAAAGTTGCTTAAAATTAATCGAAACCTACGGGAAAATTAGTGATAATCATTTTTTAAAGGACTTTATCTTTTTTCTAGCATATCTGCTTAACTTTGCTTTTTAATCGGTGAATACGTCCATAAATATACGTCGTGTTTATATCATTTCAATATACGTCGTATTTAAATAGAGTTTGATGAAAGACAGTGGTGTGTGGTCGTTTCAAATCGTCCACAACGCGTTGCGGTTGTTTGAGAACGGCCATGAAGCGAAAAAATATCTAACATCGGTGTGTGGTCACTTAGGTGCATCCACGACGCGTTGTGGTTTGTTTTTTTCGCTCACTGAGCGATTTCGATGTTTGGGCGTAACATACATATAAAAGATAAGAAAGTATATAACTGAAATATTTCTCTGTACGAATACTTATGAGCGCCATTACATATATGATATATACAATTAGGGTGGAGCGAAAAATACTTTTTTTCTAGTATGAAGTTCTAATAGTAATTAAAAGTTGCATTTAGTGGACGAAATATGCCTGCCAAACTATGAGTTCATTTGTTTAAAATTTTCAGCTGCCACCAGGGGGCTAAATTTAACACAATTTTGTGTAAAAAGGAAAAAAATGTTTCTATTTTAGGTTTGTCAAACTATTATAAAATTTTATCTTAGAATTATCTAATAGTTTGATTAAGATTCCTAAATGATAGGAATTCGTTTTCTAAAAATGCCTTTTCATATGCTTAATATCTTCAGCTGCCACAAGAGAGCTGAACTTAACACAATTTAGAGTAACTGAGTCATGTTGAGACTACACTGAATGTTGTGGGGGAGGGTTTGGGGAGGGTTGTGGGGGAGGGTTTTGGTGTGAAGGAATTTCTTTCTGTGAGTCATCAGAACAGTGTGTTAACACTTGTCTTCTTAGGTAGTAGGCCTAGTCGCTCAGTTGATCGGAGAGTTTTTTAATATGATCGGAATATTATAAAACTTTATTTTAAAGTGATTTATATAGAGATAATATTGATTTTATTATAAAATGCTTGTTATAATGTATTATATAATTTTAGTTTATTTATATAATATATTATATATTTATAGAATATATTATATATACTTATAAAATATATTATATGTATATATTAATTATATAATGTTTTGATGTTACAGGATATTTTGTGATTGTGAATTTTTCTTAAAAATATTATGGCATCAAATACTAAATATAAACATTTCACTAGAGAACATATGAAGTGTGCCATATTTGAAGTACCTTGTGAGATGAGTGATATGCAACTACCAACTTATAACTGCATTATGAAAGATTACCTGTTCACAAAACATTTAGTGAAGGAGCAGATGAATAACAAGGAGCCTTCATTTTCTGAAATAGCAGAGGCAGTTTCCAAAAAGGTAGAAAATATTTGGAAGAAGGCCTCTTTGCCAATAGTTTCACATACACGCGTTTTACAGATGATGCGAGTGTACCATGATAAATACAGGTCCTTATTAAAGCCATACAAGTCACGCAAGGATCAGCCTAAGTACAAAAATCAGCTTGAAGAATTTGAAAACTCTTCAAAATGCACTTTGTTTGACATCTGCACCTGCAAATGTAAGGAGTTTAGGAGATGCTCATGTGAAAAGAGTAAGAAAATCCCTCCAAAAGAGCAGGATTTTTTAAATGACCAACGAACACGCAGAATAATGGTGATAGGAAGCATTGACATAGCACACACAAGATGATTACAAGCAAGAGAACATCGAAAGGAAATGGAAAAAGCACGTCTGGAATCCTCACAAACAACTAGTGCTGCTATAACCAATACGTCCAACTTACAAATCGAAACAGAGACAAGTGAACTTCAACAACTAGAGATATATCTGAAGATATGAGGAAGATACAACCTCGACTCAATATGTAATATCAGAACAACAGATGCGTGAGCCACTGCCTTCATTAGCAATTACTTGTGATAGATTTAAAATGTCGGACAGAGCTGGGGCTGCTATTGCTTCTGCAGTATTGGCAGATCTTAAAATTGTTACTCCCGAAGACAAAGGGAATATTATAGACAGAAGTAAGCTAAGACGTGAAAGACAAAAACAGAGAAAGGAACTACAACAGATAGGAGAGCCAAAATCCACGCGGGGATTATACTTTGATGGCAGAAAGGATAAAACAATGATTCAACTCCAGGAGAGTGATGGCTCTAACCACCAAAGAACCAAACGCGAAGAGCATGTCAGCATAATATCTGAACCACACTCTCTGTACTTTGCACATGTGACACCTTCCAGTGGCAAAGCTAAATACATTTGCACAGCGCAAGTGAATTGCTTGAAAGAAAGGAATGTTGATATAGGGAACATCGTTGCAGTTGGCTGTGATTCGACAGTGGTTAACACTGGTAGTATTGGAGGCACAGTAAGATTACTGGAAGAAGCCTTTAATAAGCCATTGCAGTGGCTGATATGCCTTTTACACCTTAATGAACTTCCATTGTGCCATCTGTTTCATCACTTGGATGGTACCACTACTGGACCAAGAGCATTTTCAGGAGAAATTGGCCGAGCACTTTCAGACTGTGAAAAGCTTCCCACAGTTAACTTCAAACCCATTGAAATTCAACAGGACATGTGTGAAGTTGATGTAGATGACATAAGTACTGACCAGAAATACCTTCTTGAAATTCACAAGGCTATATCAAGTGGAACATTCTCAAAGAGTCTTAGTCATAAGAGTGCAGGCAGTATATCACATTCAAGGTGGCTCACCACAGCAAACAGGACTCTGCGGTTATATGCAAGCACAGAGAATCCTTCAGGCAATTTACAAGAATTAGCTACTTTCATTGTTAGGGTATACGCACCAATGTGGTTTCAGATAAAGCGTAAACCATTATGCCAATATGGTGCTAAACATATGTGGCATATGATTGCAAGAAGCCGGTATCTCCGTGAAGAGCTTAGGAGAGTACATGACTCAGTCATTCAGCGAAATGCATATTACGCAAATCAAGAAAACATTCTCATTGCAATGATAGCTGATGAAAGGGAGCATGTGCGTCAGTTGGGATTTAGGCGTATCATAAAAGCAAGGGCATGCATTCAAGAAACAGATGTTATCAGGTATTTTAAGGTGTCAGAAATAAATTTTTATGCCAAAGACTATACAGATCTCATTATGTGGCAAGATTTTCAGATAGCAGAACCACCGATAACCAAAGGAGTTTCTGTTGATGATATTGAATCATGCATCAAACATGGTACTACTATTCATTCAGAATTATTTCAGTTCCCATGTCATACACAAGCCGTAGAGAGATGCGTCAAGCTCGTTACAGACGCTGCTGGATCAGTCTGCGGACTTACAAACAGAGACGGTTGGATTCGTGCTACATTAGAATCAAGGAAAAAACAGCCAAAATTTGACACAAAAGCAAATTACTAAATAGTCTTCAGCAAGAACCCTTTCCAGAGGGAGGTTGGTTGAGGAAAGGGTGGTAACTCCGCTATGGCACGAAATAACATTTCTTAACTGTCTCAAGCCAGTATAAAGGAGGAGAGACATCCTAATTTATTACTGTTCCCTTTTTCAAGTAAATACAGAATCATACTTAATTGTCATTTTTAAGTTAACTTCAGCCCTCTTGTGGCAGCTGAAGATATTAAGCAAATGAAAAGGCATTTTTACAAAACGAATTCTTATCATTTAAGAATCTTAATCAAACTATTAGAAAATTCTAAGATAAAATTTTATAATAGTTTGATAAACCTAAAATAGAAGCATTTTTTTCCTTTTTACCCAAAATTGTGTTAACTTTAGCCCCCTGGTGGCAGCTGAAAATATTAAACAAATGAACTCATATTTTGGCAGGTATATACCGTCCACTCAGTACAACTTTTAATCACTATTAGAACTTCATACTAGAAACAAAGTATTTTTCGCTCCACCCTAAATTATACATGCATAGTTGGTCGACAGATTGTTCATACATTGTTCCTAAAGTTTATATATATATATATATATATATATTTTACAGCATATATAACTTTTGCAGTTAGGTGAAAGAAATAAATTTTTATGTTTATTCTGTCTTTCACTTTTGTTTTCGTTATTGGATTTATTTTCAAAGTTTCCCTTTAAAATACTAAGATGAAAAAAATCATCAAGATGGAAAAAAAATCATCAAGATGAAAAAAAAATCATCAAGATTGAAAAAAAATGTACGAAATAAAGTTCATTTATTCTCTCGTGAAGACCATTTTGGCAATCAAAATCGCGATTCATTTTACCTTTTAAATATTCATCGGGAGAGGAAAGAACACAAAATATAATGATTTTTTTTTGTCGCGTTCAGAAGAGGTGTTATTAGAATCGCTAAAATAGAAAAAGGGTGGAAATAAAGTGTTTTTTTTTAATTTGTATTTAAAACGTACGCAGATTTTTTTTTTTTATACTTTTTTTTATTATTATTATTATTATTATTATTATTATTATTATTATTAGATATTAATCTAAAGCAAATTTAAGAAATAAATGCCATTCATTACTATACTATAAAGTATTCTAATAATTATATTAAATAACTATTACACACACACACACACACACACACACACACACACACACACACGCACACACACACACACACACATATATACAGTAGAGTGTGACTGTTGCCCTCCAAAAATCAAAAAATGGTCCTACAATGCTGTTCAAAGTTTTAGTGTTGTGTATTTATCTAGGAAACACCCCTGTAAATTTTCTTGGAGATCGGTGCATGTTTGAGCTAGCACCGTCGTACCAGCAAGTATTGCTATTTCAGCTTATGAACTTCATAAATAAGTGTGAAAATAGCACATTTTATCAGATTTTCACATCCGGGTCTGGAACGCTGACCCACAAATTTTCCACGTATTATTTTATTGCATTTAATTTTAATGATGCTCTTTTCTTTTCCCTTGGCAGTGATTTGATGTTGTGAATAGATAATTTAATCATGGATACACGGCAAGATGATGAGTATGTCAGAATGTTATTGGGCACCGTACCCCGAGAAGAAGAAAAGGAAATAAAGGGCTGCAAACTGCCAACTAATAGGCAGGTCTTACTATGTCTGTTAGCAAACCTTCGGATATGCATTGGGACCAGGCTTTATCTGCCACCATTGACAATGTGCTTTTGCATTACCAGAAGGCGAATGTCCCGACCATTACAGGCAGGAACAATATTGGCCGAGTGATTAAAACTTACTATGACAAAGACTACATGATGCTTATGAAAAAGAATGAGGATAGAAGACGGACTGATGATCCTGGAATTATGAAGTTTAAATCAGAATTGAGCCTGACGATGAAATTTTATAAGAACACAGTGTTGAAAGACATGGTGGCTGCGAAAAAGGGGAAAACTCAGGCCGAACAAGATGCCATCGATACTGACATACTCTTTATGAAAAGCATGCTAAGTGACAGAGTAGCTACCTACTCTGGGGTAAACAAAGTACTCACAGAAAAGGTTCAGAAGCGACAGAAAAGGCAGATGCGAGAAGAGAAGCGACAAGAGAGAGAGCAATGTGATCATGCTGAGAATGTACAGGCTGATATTGATTCACCTATTAGCTCTGATGAGGACGATGACATTGATGAGGCCAGCACTGCTGAACCAAAGAGAAAACATCGGAGAACAGTGAAAGAGGGAGTTTCAATTTTTGTGCCCCATGATATTCTGAAGTCGGCAGAACTTGTTTCATGCAGTGTTCGAAACAACATCTCGCCGACCCAGCTGAGTGCAATTGTGTACTCCCTTGTATCTGCATGTGGTGGAGATACATCAAAGCTGAGTCTAAATGCAAGGACGGCCCACCGATACCGAGCTTCCATCGTGTCAGAAATAAGTTTAAAATCATGGATGAATGGCAACCATCAGACAAAGTACTGGTGCACTGGGATGGTAAACTTATGGACACGCTGGATTCCAAAGGCACTGATGACCGCCTGCCCATTCTTGTGTCTGGTGTCAATGGCACAAAGCTTCTTGGAGTCCCACCTCTTCCGCATTTGACTCAAAAAGCTGGCCTGGTTCAAGGAGACTTGATATCAACAGCAACCAAACAACTTCTGGTCGATTGGGAGTGTGAACAGAATGTCGTTGGTATGGTTTTCGACACAACTTCATCCAATACAGGTAAACCTATTTCAAACATCAGCGTGAATTTATCACGACATTAATACCAAAATACAGTGAATGATTTAACAGAAATCTGCAAAAAGCACGTGCCTGAAATGGTGGCCTTAAACTACAATTACATTTTTTTTCAGGACAAAAAACAGCTGCTTGCGTCTCCCTCCAAAAGGAATTAGAGCGTGCCGTATTCTGGTGCGCCTGTCGCAGGCATGTGGGCGAAGTCATCCTAGGTGTTTGCTGGATTGCTTGAAAGTGGAGGGCTCTTCAAGTCCAAACATAATGGTTTTCCAGAGGTGAGTCATAAGCTTTACAAAATAACAAGGAATATTATTATCTAATGAACAAATTTAGTGGAATTTCTTTTATTAGACTTATAAGATATACTAACACCAAGCAAATGATCGATCATATCAATCTTAATACCCCTAAAACAATATTATAGATTAGTACGAAATACAATAATCCCAATAATTGCATTTCTAGGTTCAAGAACCATTTCTCTCAACTGGCGTACAATGAAAAAAAGAAATACTACTACCCTGCAATGCCTGGAGTGTTTGAGGAGCGCCAGCAGGAGATGGCTGACTTCTTCCGTGAATCTCTAGCCCAACCATTTACACGTGGCGACTACAAGGAGCTGGTAGAGCTTTGTCTGCTGCTTGTAACTAAAGGATCCGAGCCAGTGAACTTCACAATGGTCTACCCCGGCGCACTTCACAAAGCAAGGTGGATGGCTAAACTGCTCTATACCCTCAAGATTGTTCTTTTGTCAGGCCAGATCAAAGAGCAGTTTCCCAAAGCCGAGGTTGTGACTAAAAGTCAAATCAGCAAGTTAGAACGGTTTGCTGTGTTCACAGTCGCTGTTTATGTCTCATGGTGGATTGTTTGCCCCGTTCCAGCAAGTGCGCCACTGAATGACTTGAATTTGGTCGAAACCTTGGCTGAATTTGCCCCATATGATGCCACAATAGTTGACAAAGCACGTGTGACACTCGGTAGACACACTTGGTACCTAACTGAGGAGTTGGCCCCACTGGCTTTGTTCTCGTCCCAAGTACAAGAAAGGACAAAAGAGGAGATGAGGAAGGCCCTTCTTTGCCATGAAGGCACTGAAGTTACTAAGAGAGTGGGGCTCAATCATGGGGGCTATGGAAAGCCATATCTTCCCCCTGTCCCAGAAAGTGGCACTGTCCTGGTGGACCTAATAGGGCCTGACTCAAGCCGGTTCTTCACCATTTTAGGCATGCCCTATCAGTTTCTCCACAGTCCAGCCAGTGAATGGGCGGATCATGACGACTACCTGAACATGAAACGGGTTGTGGACAAGCTTCAGGTCGTCAATGAGGCTGCAGAGCGTGGTGTAAAACTTTGCCATGACTTTCTTAATGTTGCCAGGGATGAGGAGCGCTTTCAAGGAGTCCTTCAAGTAGTTGAAAATGACAGACTCCGCGTTCCTAATCAGCGCAAACGATCATCTGTTTCCGAACAGAAATCATGGTTTCTTGCTCTAGAGAAATAATACCTTGTGAATATATAATAAAACCCATTAATGTACCATGAGAGAATAAGAATGATTAACTTTTTTGTGTTAGTGATAACAGCTCTTAATTAAGACAGGCAAATGATTTGTGTTAATATCCCTTATGATGGTTGTGTAATCTCATATATAGGCGCGTATGCCGTACAAGCAAAATCGCTATTTTTCAAATTGCTGGTGCTCACTCGAATATGCATGAATCTTCAAACAATTGCACGTGGGTATTTTTTATGTCAATATGCAACACCAAAATTTTGAACAGCATTCTAGGACAAAGTTGGGGCAACTGTCACACCCTAATATACAGTATATATATATATACAGGGCGTCCCAAAAAAATGTATACACACTTTAAATACTTATAAAGGCAGTGTTTATTAAAATACATTTCATTTTCAAAATGTAATAGAATCTACAGACATTATTTAATTGTTTTGTCGACGCCTGTTTTCAAACTGACGTCCGTTCTGGTCCAGGCACTGCTGATAACGCGAAGCAATGGAATCGCAAACATCACGAAACATTTCGTTTGGTATTTGTGTGCATTCTCGTTCAATGGCTGCTCTCAATTCAGCGACTGTTGCAGGTTTTATAGCGTAGACTTTGTCTTTTAAGTATCCCCATAAAAAAAGTCTAGTGGTGTGAGGTCTGGTGAACGCGGAGGGTATTCTACGAAACCCCTTCGTCCAATCCACATCCACATCGTGCCAAGTACCACTCGCAATACTCCACTCTTCGGTCCGGATCATCTTCATTAATAGCATGGACTAATCTTGGAATGTAACTTTTCCATTGACAGCGCTTCAAAATGCGTTGGACAGACGATTCTGAAATTCCTACCTCACGACTCGCTTGCCGCACAGATTTTCTTGGACTTTGGTGATACGTTTCCAGTACTCTTTCTTGCTTTGTGGGGCTTGTCGATGTCCGTGGTCTTCCGGAACGCTTCTTGTGGACATTCTGAACAGTTCCATCGGCTTCAAACTTATCTCTAATTCGAGTGATGGTAAGTCGCGTTGGTGGATCTGTTTGAAACTCCCTCCTAAACTGTCTTTGCACTTCAACTGCGTTTTCACACTTCCAGTAGCATTTTAGAATGAATTTCCTTTGTTCAAAGCTTAGTCCGACTGCCATTATTAATTCTAATGGGTTTAACTTGGAAAGAAAGAAACATCAATTGAGCTATCAGCTGTTAAAGTGTGTATACATTTTTTTGGGACGCCCTGTATATATATATATATATATATATAGCCTATACGTATATGGACTACACCGACCTAATGTGCATGGAACAAGGACTTCTTCTGAGATACTTAAATGCACTATAGTCCGAATAAGTAATGGTAAATGGTAAATACTGGAGTTTTTTTCTTTTTTATGATGGAAGCCGAATGTGGTCAACGGGTCATTGGCAAAGAGGCCCCAAAATATAGCTTCCCTTACCAACTATCTACTAAGCAGGTAAGACCCAGCTTTGGGACAGGGTGTAGGGTTTAAAGCTAACCTAGACAACTACATTCACATCACTGAAAAAGGGTAACTGTTATATTTTTAGCCAAAATCCAAACCATAAACTTCAACCAGCAACTTTGAGCGTCCATTTTCAAGGTACTTAACACATCTTTTTAATGTGATACAACTCAGAATGGTCCCATAAGATAACTTTTGCAGAATATACAGACTTAATGTGCATGGAATAAGGAACTCTTCTGGGATAATTAAATCCACTATATATATATATATATATATATATATATGAAAAATTATTTCACGAAAGTGACACGTGAAAAATATTTATGATGAATAAAACCACGAAGGGAGCACCCCTTTGTGTTTCTTTTCCCTTCGTGGTTTTATTCATCATATATATATATATATATATATAATATATATATATTATATATATATATATATATATATGCTGCAAATCCACAAGGAAAAAGAAAACGATTCCAAGTCCTTTCGTGTATTCAAAGCTACACCTCGTCAGGGAATGAAGATAAAAGGCGAGATGCCCATAAATATATACAATGTACAGGAAAAACAAAACAATTGGCACATAATTAACAAGGGTTAATGAGAGGCAAAAGAAATTTTAACATGATATCGTCAATTTTATACGTCCCCGAACTGTTATTGAAATTGTTTTTAAAATGAATAAATGCACATTCTAGAATATTTCTTTCTATTATATCTGTTTTTAACAAGCGCTTTAGAACTATCCCACTTGATGCTATGGTTACATCTATACATATGGTTAAATAAAGCATTGGAAGTATTAGCTGTTCTACACGCATATTTATGCTGTTTTACCCTAATATCTAACGTTTTACCGGTTTGGCCTATACAGTATATACTGAGTTACATTGTGTACATCCGATCGAATACACACAACCAACAACATTACCAGGGCTATTCTTTATTAGGCGTGATTTAACAGTATTATTATACTTAAAGATTACATTAATGCCAATTGCTTTAAGTACAGTTGGAAGGTATTGAAAATTAACATGGTAAGGTAGGCTACGGATATTTTTACGCTGAAATTCCTTTACAATTACATTATTATAATACCTTTTCTTGGCTTTCTTAAGACAGTTATCTAAAAATGAAATAGGATAACATAATTTAGTACCAATATTCATGATATTGCATAACTCGGAATCTAAAAATTGACGATATCATGTTAAAATTTCTTTTGCCTCTCATTAACCCTTGTTAATTATGTGCTAATTGTTTTGTTTTTCCTGTACATTGTATATATTTATGGGCATCTCGCCTTTTATCTTCATTCCCTGACGAGGTGTAGCTTTGAGTACACGAAAGGCCTTGGAATCGTTTTTCTTTTTCCTTGTGGGTTTGCAGCATTCATTCATTTCACGTGTTTTATTGTGAAATTCATCCCATATATATATATATATATATATATATATATAAATATATATATAATGGGATGAATTTCACAATAAAACACGTGAAATGAATGAATGCTGCAAACCCACAAGGAAAAAGAAAAACGATTCCAAGGCCTTTCGTGTACTCAAAGCTACACCTCGTCAGGGAATGAAGATAAAAGGCGAGATGCCCATAAATATATACAATGTACAGGAAAAACAAAACAATTAGCACATAATTAACAAGGGTTAATGAGAGGCAAAAGAAATTTTAACATGATATCGTCAATTTTTAGATTCCGAGTTATGCAATATCATGAATATTGGTACTAAATTATGTTATCCTATTTCATTTTTAGATAACTGTCTTAAGAAAGCCAAGAAAAGGTATTATAATAATGTAATTGTAAAGGAATTTCAGCGTAAAAATATCCGTAGCCTACCTTACCATATATATATATATATATATATATATATATATATATATATATATATATATATATATTATATACAGTACTGGCCAATTATTAGGAATTTTTTAAAAATTTCATTTTTTGGTATAAAATGTTAAATTAAACCAATTTTAAACGTTGAAAAGTTATTTATTTCTACACAAGAATACATGGTCATTATTTAGCAATAGTTTAGTACTTAGTTTGACCCCCCTTAGCTGCCTTAAGGCTGCGACACGCTTCGGCATGCCATGAATCAATTTTTTGCATAATTCCTTAATACGTGTAGAGTGAAACCAGACTTGAATAAGTCGCTCTATGAGTTGGTGTTTTGTTGTTATCGGCGTTTCATGGATTACGTCCTTTAAAATACACCATAAACTTTCGATTGGGTTCATGTCTGGAGAATTTCCAGCCCATGGGAGCAACCGAACACTATTTTCATGACACCATTTTTTAACCGACTTTGCCGTGTGGCATGGAGCTGAGTCTTGTTGAAAAATCCAACGTCTATTACCATACCATTCCCTTATTTGAGGCAGTAGACGTCTTCTTAGTACTTCTATATACTTGACTTGGTTCATATTCCCCTCAACAATGCTCAAACGACTAGTTCCATGCACAGAAATTGCTCCCCAAACCATGATCTTTTGTGGAAATTTCACCGTTTTCATCAGACACTCAGGCAAAAATTCTTCTCCAGGCCTCCTTCTTACACTTTGAACACGATCGTCAAGCACGGCAATCGTTGACATCATCGGAGAACACCACCTGCAATCAAAGAAAGCCCTGTGAAAGAGTCAGTGCATAGCGTATGAAGTACAGCTAAAACGAAGTACAGTATGACTTGCTGCTTTACAGATATTTTTACTGCAGTTTTATCACGTACTGTAATACACTTCTATGCATACTGTATTTACTGTATTAACATTCTATTTAATGTTAAATATTATTCTTACCTGTTCCCAATCCTCACTAGTCCAGTTAATGTGTTCCTTTGCCATGCAAAACGTGCCTTCTTCATAGCCTCAGTGAGCCTGGGCTTCTTCCTTGGGCGGTAGGCTTTGAAGCCGGCAGTTAGAAGCCTCCTGTTGACTGTTCTACGACTAATATTGATGCCATCAGCCGCTAGACTACTGGAAATGTTTTTGCAAGTAGCTCTTCTATTTCTAAGAGACAAAATTGCAATCTGTCTATCAGTTCTTGGAGTCGTTACCCTTTTTCTGCCGCATCTTCCAACCCTTTTGGGGCCTACATTTTCTCCAAATACCATTTTTTTTCTTAATACGAAGTACTGACTGTGGTGAAACATGGAGTTTGGCAGCGATTTCCTTTTGTTTAAATGTAGAAGAAGTTAATAAAACCTGTATTTGCCCAATTTTCCGTGGACCCAAGTCATTCTTTCGCCCCATTTTCAAATTCACTTAAAAACTGTAACAAATAATTGCCGAAATTGGGTAAATACACTATTTAAATTAAACGGTAGTTACAATGACACGTAAAAGAAAGAGAAACACACCCGCATCGCACGACAACCAAACGACAACTGACGAACAAACACGCTTCGTTCGACTAAAGAATTATGCAAAAAATTGATTCATGGCATGCCGAAGCGTGTCGCAGCCATTATGGCAGCTAAGGTGGGTCAAACTAAGTACTAAACTATTGCTAAATAATGACCATGTATTCTTGTGTAGAAATAAATAACTTTTCAACGTTTAAAATTGGTTTAATTTAACATTTTATACCAAAAAATGAAATTTTTAAAAAATTCCTAATAATTTGGCCAGTACTGTATATATATATATATATATATATATATATTAGGGCGGAGCGAAACAGCTTTTTATTTCAAATTTATTTGCCTCACTTGCTTGTTGATATATTAGAACATAAAAATGATGTATTCAGTCATTTAATGTTTGTAACTCAAACCATCTCTCGCATTTTTACATAAAAACAAAATGACCATCAGCCGGTTGTCCATAAATAAAAATATGCTCATAACATAAAAACAAAGTGTTCTATAAAAAAAAATAATTGAATAAAAACGCTTTATAATGCAAAACTAATCTTAAAAAACACCATCGTGCATACATTGTACTGAAATAAAATTGTATCTGGTCTCACTTGGTTGGATGCCGTAAATCAATTACATTTGAATGCGATATAAAACCCGCTCATCTCAAATATTATTTTTTCAGGAGAGGCATCAGATCCTTTTTGGTTTCAAGTGAGGGAAACAGAGAGCGACTTTTTATTCTTGACCTAATAAATCCGTCTCTTGATTCCTGTGATATTACTGATGCTGATGCATCTGTAACCAACTTCACGGCTCTTTCGACGTTCTGTGTATGAATGGGGTATTGCTCAACTTTGAAATATTTTGTTTCGTACTCAAGCAATTCTTCATCACACAATTTAGAAGTGAGAGGTGGTTCACTGATATCAGTCCTATCCCAGAAGATAATGTCTGTCCAATGTGATGCTTTGAAGTTCAATTCTGGTACTCTAAATTCTCTGATTTTCCTTGTATTGGCTTCCTTACACTTTCTTGTCTGTATTATTCGATCGATTGCAACTTTGCGCAGCTTTTGCTCACTATCTGACAGCATTAATAGAAGAATATTTTCTAAGTGAGCAAAATAGGCATTCCGTGATGTATAAGGTTGGACAACCTTTTGTATATCTTGAGGTAACAGGTTAAACCTTTTTGTCGCATCAAAGATATGTTTGGGTCCATCAGGCAGATACGGTTTAAATTTTATATTGAACCAGTTAGGACCATAGTTTGTTACTATGAACAGAACAAGGCTACGTAACTCTCTGGAGGGATTCTTTTGGGAGACATAATAACGACAGTCTGTTAGCTAGAGTTAACCATCTAGAGTTGTTAAGGGGACCAGGCTTGAGTTTCTCTAGGCTTCCGTCAACATATCCTTCTCTTATGGCCCCAATTATTCTGAACATGTATTGTTGATCATTACTTAAATCTTCTATGAGCTCATCTGTGAGAACTGGGATGCTATCGGCCCCATCCGTAATTGGGGAGAACTTTACCACAGGCATCTCATGGCAAGTCTTAAGAGCATTACCAATAGATCCACTGAATGATCTTGGCCCAGTTGTTTTCCCGTCGTATCGCTTAAACAGATGCCTTAAGGGAAGTTCATTTGTATGTAACATACAAATGCTCCATTGCAATGGTCGGTTCAGCTTCTGCTCGATGAGATGGATTATGCCACCTTTAGACCCAGTGTTGACATTCGTACTGTCGCATCCTATCACCTGGAGATTCTGGTGTAGTGTCACTTCATTCAAGTAAGCGAACAACGATTCAGATACATCACTTGCTTTTCCAGATTTAGGGTTCAAATGGTTAAGGTATTCTCCACCAGGGTCATTCGGTAGTACATAATGTTCTTCAACAATTATACCCTGGTACCATTTACTATCTTTATTTGTCTTTACCAACTTACCAACGTCTTGTTTCTTCTCCCATCAAAATATAAAGCTTTAATATCACCATAACTTTGTGCAGCTTCAACTTGTAATGTTTTTCTCAATTTCTGTCTCTCTTTTCTCACCTTA